>JAEIGL010000221.1:0-22825 GCA_018903715.1 Zaprionus davidi | reverse complement strand
TAAAAGTAGGCAACACATTTTTTTATTATTCAAGTATCCGAAAGTAGGGGAAAAGTTTGGATCACAAGTTATTGCATCGGATAAGAGGTTGTGAGATCAGATAAAAGCCTGGTTTCCCCTCAGTAGGATAAAACAAAAATGGATCAGCTGATCTTGAGTTGCTCTTCGATATCATCTGACGGAACAGTGACCACAGTCTTCCCGTGTTCTAGCCTCAAATTTTTTTGGTACGTTCTTTTCACTTCATAGTGTCAAAGAGAAGAGACGTCTCGCAATTTATAAACTTCTTGCAACCACGTGAATGAAAAATTCCTAACCAAAAAAAGTGAAGTGCAAATTCAATTTAAAAAAAAAAATAATTGGCTTTCTATTCAAATATTGCGTGAGTAAATTTTCTTCCCCTCTAAGATGAGGTTAAATTTGGTTTTTCTTATTAAGCAGAAAACAAAAAAATCACACCACTGTGTGAGACTGCAAAGGAGAAAAGGCCGTGAGCGGATTCAGCTTTTGAACAGCTGCGCTTTTAACAACAGCGAACTGTTCCCCCTTTTTTTCCTTTCCCCTTTCATCTGCGTTGCGTTTCAAAGATCGGCCAGGTATGTAAGGTGTGCTAAGTTAAGCGTTTAGCCAAGTTCTAATCCTTCTTTTGTTCCCTCTCAGGCAAGGCAAAGCAAGCAGTTGCCAAGCAGTAGCCCTTTGGGGCGCGTACATAAAAACAAGTGTCTCTGGGAGCACCTTCTCGTGCCATAGAACTTGATCAACGCGCTCCCATAGGAGTGCGCCACTGCACCTCTCTACACCTTGTGGCGAAGAAACACCTAGCGGCGAAGAAACACCCCTCTAATCATAGAGCCATAGGGGCACCCCTCCGCACCTAGTTTCCGAACCAGCCTCTTTGCACCACGTGCCCCAACTCATACAAGTCGGCCCACATGACATAGGACCCAAATCAGTCTCTAAGCGAATGGAGATCAGCATCTAGGAGCGGATAGGATTTATAAAACAACATTAATTTAAACATTTATTACTAAAACCAACTCCTGCAAATTGAACATGTCGCACTAGATGATCAGCCAAGACACAAACCAACCAACTATCAAAATTTAATTTATATGTTATGCTTTAATGCAAGCAGTGCAGATGAAGATAGATCGCGTTGCTGAGAGCTTTTAGAACCAAGCCAGAGCTGGTTTAGAAATAAATAAACATTAGTTAGTATTTAATTGTAGGGAAACAAAAATTTTCGCGCAACTCATGTTTTAAAAGAATAGAATTTTTTTTTGAGGAAATATTATGCATTTGCAGTCACTAAAACACAAAACATAAATTATAACCAAAACACCAGCATGCCACATTTCTCCAGGATCCGGAAGATCGATCTTTCGTCGATGGAAGTAACAAAGCGGTGAGTTCGTTCCATTATACACCTTATTGCATTTTTATTTTTGTTTTGATGCATGCATAGTAGTTCACTTATATTTTTTTTATTTCTTTATAACACCGCATGAGCTACCAAATTGAAATTTATATGAATTAATCTTAAAGCGAAAAAAAAAAAAAATGAAAAGATACAATAATGCATGATATTTTTAAGAAGCTCTATCTTGCTCTGTTCGAGGTTCAGCAGAATATGGCTATCAACTAACCTTTTTATATGGATTAAGTTTTTTATATGTGTTATCACGCTTACTCTTGCATGCCATATAAGCAATACTCTTTAGTCTTTTTTTATACTCTATGCATATAGAATTAATTAATTTTTGTCATACGCATTTATGAATTTTTATGCCACATTAATGAAAACATCTATATTACAAATGCCTATAGTATATTTTTTTTTACTCGCTTTACTTTTGCTCCGAACTTTAGAATTCTTTTAGGTGTCCGCTATTCCGTAGCCCTAATCTGAAGGATGATTCCTTGTGCTCCTACACTGCACTGAATCAAGGATGATAATGTCGTTCAGCTAAATCACTAGCAATTGAACTCATGCTGATGATTCCGCAGTTGTAGGGGATGAAGGGGTCACCAGAGCTATGCTCTCAGGTGGGTGACCATAGGTAGGGTGGGCACATGCGACCACAACAACATCTGTGGCTTCGCTTTTGCCATTATATCTTGTCCGTTTTCCGATCTCTAACACTGTCTCTTCTATTTTTTTTTTTTTGAATCAATTATGAAGCTCTTCCGGTTCTCTTTACTAGCTTTATTAATGTCGCAGCACGTTATTTCAATTCTTGGTAATAATAAGTTAGTGTAGCGGGAATACGATCTGGCCAAGCAAGACCACCACCCCCAAAGCCGACAAGCTAGAGCCGGAAACTAAAACGTGCCCCGCGAGCTCAGATCGTCCGACCCAACTAAAACTCGTTGCACGTTACAGATAATATCTTATTATTATTATTAAGAAAAGTGGCGCCCAACGTATGGGCCTCATTGAATAAAGTACTTATTCATTGGGACTCATTAATAAAAGATTCAAAAATATTCTTTCATACCCTTTCTTCTTCTTTTTCAAACTCTTTTCAATTTCTTAACCCTTTCAAAAATCTGTTGCCTAGTTACTTTTATTTGTTTTGGAATACATTAAGAGCGATAATCAGTCGTATTATGTCCACAACTAAAGGTTATTATGCAAAGATTTCCCCTGCTATGCTTTGTTGCTGGTATTATTCAGTTTGCGGAAATACAAAAGAAAGTCTGACCTAGGTTGACCTTTTGGCCCAAAATGAGATACTGCATTATTGACTTAGCGAACCTTTCTATACTTCAATATAAAGAAGTTGTTTAACAAACAAACACTTTGGAATATAATTGAATTGTTTCAATCAATTCTCTATCCGTGTTTGTCAATCAATGTATTTAATTGAAGCCTGTCTGTTTAGTAAAGTTGCTGGAATACAGATGAGAATGTTTCGAACGTCCACTGTCCGCACCTCTACTGACTTTCCCTTAATGAAGATTAAAGAAATACATCTTTAGTCGTATCCTTTCTTTTTATACTTTCTCGGCAAGAAAATATGGTAGAAAATTTTCACTCTCCTACAACGCGCGAAACATCAAGCATCGAGTTCAAATATTCAAATGAAATTTTCTTTAATTGTGTTAAAAATTTTACTGGAAAAATATATAAAAAAATTAAATCCCATTTAAGTGCTGATTCCTTTATAAATTTATATAATTATAAATCTTGTTGTCTTGAGTTTTATTAAAGTTTTGAGTTCATTAGTAGCGATTATAATTATTTAAAAATGGGGCTCGACCGATCTCCCGATAATACAGCTCCAGAAGCAGAGCCAAAATCTGTATGCTCATTATGTGAAATGCAAATTAATTCACTAGCTGAAAATTATAAAACCAGTTGTGAGCACGATTTTCATCGAAAATGCATTGCAGCGCATTTCAAGAATAGCAACAAATGTCCCAAATGTAATGCCGTCTGTTTGCCTGAAAGCTCTGGAGTAACCACTCGTGGGAAATCAAAAAGTCGTAATCCTATAGAAACTTCCGGTGACCCTATGGATGATGATAGGGCTTCCACCTCAGCGCAGGCCGCAAAATCTAGCGACAATGCTAGTAATAGAGTAGATCCCAGAGAAGCTATGAATGCTATAGCTTTAGTTGCAATGGAACGTAAGTTGCTCTCCAGTCTATCTGAGAAAATGAGTGAGATCATTCAAAATACAGTCGTAGAAACCGTTCAAAGACTGATGATCACACCCCCTCAATCAACTTCAAATAGCGCTCGAGAACAAGCACCAATAGAAAACCCTTTGCATCTTTTAAGTTCTTTCTCAGGAGTCGAAAATCCACGAGCTCAAAATGTAGGATCTCCCTTTTCAAACAGATCTCATAACTCTGATTTGTTAAATCGTCCTGACAAAGTTGTGCACATTTTGAACGGATGGAAACTTAAGTTCTCTGGAACAGGCTTCTTAACAGTCGATAATTTTATTTATCGTGTAGAAGCGCTTACAGTGCAGACTTTAGAAGGCAATTTCGCTGTATTGTGCAAAAATGCAAGCGTGCTTTTTGACGGTAAGGCCAATGAATTTTATTGGCGTTATCACAAGTCTGTTAACGAAGTTCGATGGGATCAGTTATGTGCAGCATTGCGATTGCAATTTCGCCAAGAAAGGGATGATGCAGACATCGAAGAACTTATTCGAAGCAGAAAACAGAAAATCAATGAGAACTTCGACAGTTTCTTTGACAGCATATCTATACTACTAGATCAGTTAGAACAACCATTATCGTCTCAGAAATTAGTACGTCTCCTCAGGAATAATTTAAGACCTGAGATAAGGCATGAACTTTTAAATGTAGACGTAAAGACAGTATCAGGATTAAGAGATATTTGTCGTCGACGTGAGATCTTTTTAGATGATGTAAAGAGATCACAGGGGTACAATAAAGGAACTCCTTTTAGACGAGAAGTTTCTGAAATAGGGCAAGAAGAAAAAGAAGTTGAATCCGATTCAGACTCACAGGTGCTCGAAGTCGACGCTTTCTCATTAATTTGTTGGAATTGTCACAAAGAGGGACACAGATACCAAGATTGTTTGGCTGAGAAACGAGTTTTTTGTTACGGTTGTGGCGCAAACAACACTTACAAACCAGATTGCAGAAACTGTTCAAAAAACTCCAAAAGCTGCACGAAGAAGTCGCTACCCAAACCGAAGACTTCGAGTGCGCAGCGCAATCAGGGAACAATGACCGATTAAAGATTGATGTACCTCTAAATACACCACCAGACTTCCCTATATTACCAGACTTACACACAAACACTGACTTGACTCTTCTTCATCGAAAAATTCAACAATTATCAGCAACTCCTTCAGTCGAAAGTCTTACCGATTCCTTTTCACAACAAACCACAACTCGTAGTTCAATCAGGATAAAAACTTTCTATAAACGCGCTAAACAATGTCAGCTCGCGTTCAAGCATATTTGTTCAATACCATCCTCAACCACAGATCCGCGTCCTTTCTTGCCAATTCGGCTGTTAAACCGTACAGTCTATGGCTTATTGGACTCAGGAGCGTCGATTAGCTGTATAGGTGGTTCTTTGGCCGTTGAAGTCCTTAAAGGGGATGTAGCATACAAGCCCATAAAGGCTAATGCTTCTACAGCTGATGGTAGCTCACAACGCATAATAGGTAAATTGAAATTAATGGTAGAATATGGAAATCAAGAAAAACTCCTAGAAATATTCATAGTTCCTTCTTTGCAACAGGAGTTATATCTCGGTATTGATTTTTGGAGAACCTTTGGAATATTTCCTAAAGAACTACAGATCGCAGAATTAAATTTGAAGGAGAAAGATTTTCCCAAGTCCAACGTAGAACAACACGTCTTGACTGAAGATCAACAGTCAAAACTCAAGCTAGTGATCAATTGCTTTCCCTCGTTTTCTCAGGAAGGTTTAGGAAAAACCAATCTAATAACGCATTCTATCGACGTAGGCAAGGTTAAGCCTATAAAACAACGACATTTTCCGGTTTCTCCAGCGGTAGAAAAGGAAATGTACGCGGAAATTGATAGAATGTTAAGTCTTGGAGTAATAGAAGAAGCAGATAGCGCATGGTCTTCACCGATAGTAATGGTGACCAAACCAGGAAAGGTTAGGATTTGTTTGGACTGTCGAAAAATAAATTCTTTTACTGAAAAGGACGCCTATCCACTTCCTCAGATAAGTGGCATATTGAGCCGATTGCCAAAAGCTGAGTTTATAACAAGCTTAGATTTAAAGGATGCTTACTGGCAAGTTCCTTTAGAGCAGCAATCCCGCGATAAAACAGCTTTTACAGTACCTGGTAGGCCGCTTTACCAGTTTAAGGTTATGCCTTTTGGTCTGTGTAACGCCACCAGCACCATGTCGCGTTTGATGGATAAAGTGGTTCCATTCCACCTTAGGAATGAGGTCTTTATCTATTTAGACGATTTGCTGATAGTTTCTTCAGGTTTTGAAAGACATATAGAAGTTCTTAGAGAAATTGCTCTCCACATAAAGCGTGCAGGTTTGACGATCAATATTGGCAAAAGTCATTTCTGCATGCGGCGTGTGCGGTATTTAGGTCATATAATTGGTGATGGCGGAATTCGCACTGATCCCGAAAAGGTGTCGGCGATTACTCAGTTTCCAATTCCTAAAAGTCTTCGAAGCTTGAGAAGATTTATGGGAATGTGTGGGTGGTACCGTAAATTCGTGCCAAATTTTGCAACGTTAGCTTCCCCTTTGACCGATTTGATGACAACTAAGAGAAGATTTTCATTGACTGAGAATGCCATAAAAGCCTTTGAGGAGTTAAAATCTCACCTCACCAAGGCTCCAGTACTAAGTAGCCCTGACTTTGCTAAGCCTTTCGCAATACATTGCGATGCTAGTAAAACTGGAGTAGGAGCTGTATTAGTTCAAACCTCGGCAGAAGGAGACGAACGCCCAGTTGCTTTTATATCAAAGAAGCTTAACAAAGCTCAAAGGAACTATACCGTCACCGAGCAGGAATGCTTAGCAGCGATTGTAGCGCTGAAGAGTTTTCGAGCTTACGTGGAAGGTCATGATTTTACAATTATAACCGACCACGCGTCTCTCAAATGGCTGATGTCCAACCATGATTTAAATTCCCGATTGGCTCGTTGGGCATTAACCCTACAAAGATTTAAATTTAAAATTGAACACAGAAAAGGCTCTCTAAACGTGGTACCAGATTCCTTGTCACGCGTAAATGAAGATGAGTTAGCAGCGATAGATATAAAAGAAGGTTTGCTCGTTGACTTAAATTCGGAGCACTTTAAATCTATCGAATACACAGATTGGGTTAGAAAAGTGCAAGCTAACAGCGCGTACTTTCCCGATTTAAAGACCGAAGATGGGTATGTCTATCGGCGGTCAGAGCATTTAACAGGAGAACAAACTCACGATGAATACGCCTGGAAGCTTTGGATACCCAAACAATTGGTGCAGGAAGTCATATCGCAAGCGCATAATAGTCCATTAGCTTCGCATGGAGGTATGCACAAAACTATCGAGCGAGTTAGACGATACTACTTTTGGCCTGGATTAGTTTCCGATATTAAGTCTTATATTAACGCGTGTGAGGTTTGTAAATCGACAAAATCTCCCAATTCTGTTTTGAGACCTCCCATGGGGAAAGCCGCAGAGACGCAACGAGTTTTTCAGCGCCTGTATATAGATTTTCTCGGCCCATATCCGCGCTCAAGAAGTGGAAATGTAGGCATATTTATCGTATTAGACCATTTTTCAAAGTTTGTTTTTCTAAAGCCCGTCAAGAAGATAAACGCTGATGTTGTGGTAAAATACCTCGAAAACGATCTTTTAATGACGTTTGGGGTGCCGGAAACAATAGTGTCCGATAATGGGTCGCAATTCCGATCTGTGGCATTTCAGAAGCTTATGAAGCAGTATGAAATAACGCATACGCTAACGGCTGTACATTCGCCACAAGCAAATGCCTCCGAGCGTGTCAATCGTTCGGTGATTTCAGCGATTCGTGCCTATGTAAATCCAGACCAGAAAAACTGGGATGAAAACTTAAACAAAATATCTTGTGCATTGCGTTCGTCGAAACATTCGAGTATAGGCACAACTCCATATTACATGACATTCGGTCAGCATATGGTGACATCAGGAAGTACATATTCCCTATTGAGGAAGCTCAACATTCTAGACGACCGATCATTAGTGTTTAATCGCCCAGATACATTAGAAATAGTTCGTGCAGACGCTGGAAAGCATATGCAAAAAGCCCATGAACAAAACGAAAAACGCTACAATTTGAGATCCCGTGAAATAACCTACAACGAAGGTCAAGAAGTATTCAGACGTAATTTTAAGCAAAGTTGTTTTGCCACCGGATACAGCGCTAAATTTGGTCCGTCCTTTGTAAAAGCTCGAGTAAGAAAAAAAATTGGAAGTGCTTACTACGAGCTAGAAGACATGCAAGGCCGACCGCTGGGTAATTATCACGCCAAGGATATTCGGCAGTGATAGTGTTTCAGGCGGTGTCTGTCTAGGGTATCTTCGAGAAAATACCCTAGTCAGATTCTACCGGGGGGGCTTTGTAGCGGCGCCTGAAGATACATTTTTTTTGGAAAGCAACTAAAAGTAGGCAACACATTTTTTTATTATTCAAGTATCCGAAAGTAGGGGAAAAGTTTGGATCACAAGTTATTGCATCGGATAAGAGGTTGTGAGATCAGATAAAAGCCTGGTTTCCCCTCAGTAGGATAAAACAAAAATGGATCAGCTGATCTTGAGTTGCTCTTCGATATCATCTGACGGAACAGTGACCACAGTCTTCCCGTGTTCTAGCCTCAAATTTTTTTTGGTACGTTCTTTTCACTTCATAGTGTCAAAGAGAAGAGACGTCTCGCAATTTATAAACTTCTTGCAACCACGTGAAGGAAAAATTCCTAACCAAAAAAAGTGAAGTGCAAATTCAATTTAAAAAAAATAATTGGCTTTCTATTCAAATATTGCGTGAGTAAATTTTCTTCCCCTCTAAGATGAGGTTAAATTTGGTTTTTTCTTATTAAGCAGAAAACAAAAAAATCACACCACTGTGTGAGACTGCAAAGGAGAAAAGGCCGTGAGCGGATTCAGCTTTTGAACAGCTGCGCTTTTAACAACAGCGAACTGTTCCCCCTTTTTTTCCTTTCCCCTTTCATCTTTTTCTCTGCGTTGCGTTTCAAAGATCGGCCAGGTATGTAAGGTGTGCTAAGTTAAGCGTTTAGCCAAGTTCTAATCCTTCTTTTGTTCCCTCTCAGGCAAGGCAAAGCAAGCAGTTGCCAAGCAGTAGCCCTTTGGGGCGCGTACATAAAAACAAGTGTCTCTGGGAGCACCTTCTCGTGCCATAGAACTTGATCAACGCGCTCCCATAGGAGTGCGCCACTGCACCTCTCTACACCTTGTGGCGAAGAAACACCTAGCGGCGAAGAAACACCCCTCTAATCATAGAGCCATAGGGGCACCCCTCCGCACCTAGTTTCCGAACCAGCCTCTTTGCACCACGTGCCCCAACTCATACAAGTCGGCCCACATGACATAGGACCCAAATCAGTCTCTAAGCGAATGGAGATCAGCATCTAGGAGCGGATAGGATTTATAAAACAACATTAATTTAAACATTTATTACTAAAACCAACTCCTGCAAATTGAACATGTCGCACTAGATGATCAGCCAAGACACAAACCAACCAACTATCAAAATTTAATTTATATGTTATGCTTTAATGCAAGCAGTGCAGATGAAGATAGATCGCGTTGCTGAGAGCTTTTAGAACCAAGCCAGAGCTGGTTTAGAAATAAATAAACATTAGTTAGTATTTAATTGTAGGGAAACAAAAATTTTCGCGCAACTCATGTTTTAAAAGAATAGAATTTTTTTTTTGAGGAAATATTATGCATTTGCAGTCACTAAAACACAAAACATAAATTATAACAAAACACCAGCATGCCACATTTCTCCAGGATCCGGAAGATCGATCTTTCGTCGATGGAAGTAACAAAGCGGTGAGTTCGTTCCATTATACACCTTATTGCATTTTTATTTTTGTTTTGATGCATGCATAGTAGTTCACTTATATTTTTTTTATTTCTTTATAACACCGCATGAGCTACCAAATTGAAATTTATATGAATTAATCTTAAAGCGAAAGAAAAATGAAAAGATACAATTAATGCATGATATTTTTAAGAAGCTCTATCTTGCTCTGTTCGCGGTTCAGCAGAATATGGCTATCAACTAACATTTTATATGGATTAAGTTTTTTTATATGTGTTATCACGCTTACTCTTGCATGCCATATAAGCAATACTCTTTAGTCTTTTTACATACTCTATGCATATAGAATTAATTAATTTTTGTCATACGCATTTATGAATTTTTATGCCACATTAATGAAAACATCTATATTACAAATGCCTATAGTATATTTTTTTTTCTCGCTTTACTTTTGCTCCGAACTTTAGAATTCTTTTAGGTGTCCGCTATTCCGTAGCCCTAATCTGAAGGATGATTCCTTGTGCTCCTACACTGCACTGAATCTAGGATGATAATGTCGTTCAGCTAAATTACTAGCAATTGAACTCATGCTGATGATTCCGCAGTTGTAGGGGATGAAGGGGTCACCAGAGCTATGCTCTCAGGTGGGTGACCATAGGTAGGGTGGGCACATGCGACCACAACAACATCTGTGGCTTCGCTTTTGCCATTATATCTTGTCCGTTTTTCCGATCTCTAACACTGTCTCTTCTATCTTTTGGATCAATTATGAAGCTCTTCCGGTTCTCTTTACTAGCTTTATTAATGTCGCAGCACGTTATTTCGATTCTTGGTAATAATAAGTTAGTGTAGCGGGAATACGATCTGGCCAAGCAAGACCACCACCCCCAAAGCCGACGAGCTAGAGCCGGAAACTAAAACGTGCCCCGCAAGCTCAGATCGTCCGACATAACTAAAACTCGTTGCACGTTAAAAAAAAAAAAGAGTAGGTTGTTTGTTTGAGTTGATTTTTATCTAACCCAACCTTCCCCACCTACTAAAAATAAAAAAAAAAGGAAGGCTGGATTTAATTTTTTATTAATTAAGAACCCCTTGGGGGAGAGTTATATTTTGGTTATAAAAAAAGTCGAACTGACGTTCGTTTTTAAAAATTGCCTGCACAGTGATTTGGGTCCAAACGAACCTATAAAGTGCAAGTGCGAGTTTCCGAGAAGTGCACCCAAATTGCCAAAAATTCTGCTGGAGGAAAATCTTCAATTCGGGAATTTTTTTTTTAACCTTGCTCTGGTCAAAAATAATCTCTCAAGAAGCCAGCTTTTAAAGGTACGTTGGTAATTTTCACTTAGACTCTATATTAAAGTCGATGTTGTTTTGTTAACAGTTGTGCATTTGGTACCCAAAGCCGGTCTCACTGCCTTATTGGCATTAACTGTACGCCGTAAAAACAGCGATCGCTGGGCTCTGTCAAGACCGTGCAGCCGGCACAGAGCTCAGGGCGTTCTTGGTTGACCTCTGCACGGCGTTACGTAACCTTGCACTGAGGGACATAACCTTTAGCAAGGAGTGGCACGGCGTTGCATAACCTTGTTGCAGCTTTGCCTTATTTTTGGGCTGCTGTGAACGGCAGCGTTGAAAGGCCTTCCAGCGTGGTGGTCTTTCAACGCTGGACATTTAATCTTGTGAGTACTTGCAAACATCGTGCTTTTCCGTAGGCTTGTAATATTTGTGCATTTTTTTTTCAATCTCTTAAATACTGATCAAGCAAACAAATTATTATTAAAAACAATATAAAACAAAGAAAAGAAAACAAAGAAAACAAACAAAAAGAAAAACATAATAATACAAATAATTCAAGTAAAAGTGCTAGGCCATTTAAAAATATTTATACACTTTAAAACCTTAAAAAAAAAACACTCAACAAAAATTATATCTTCTCTAAGTGGCATACAATATTAATGAACTTTCCATTATAAATATATAGCTAAAGAATTGTTTAATTAGATTACGAAGTTAGGAGATAACAAAGGAGATAACAAAGTTAATAACCAAATGAAAAGCTGAATACAAAAATTTTGTAAAGCTATACAAAAACACAAAAACAAAAATTTAGATTCTAGGTTAGCAACATTGAAACAAAAACAAAAAAATTTAAAAAAGAACAATATATGAAATAATTATACAGAAATATCTGATAAGCAAAAATTACGTTAAAAAAATGAACTTTAAAAAATTATTATATTAAGAAAAATTACGATGATTAAGAAATTCAAGCTCCTTTCGAAGAAAAATAAATTATGAATTTAAGTAGAAACATTAGTTTGGTTTCCTGGATAGACATGGCAACATAAAGGAATAGTCGTCCGTTTCTTTGGGTATCTTCGGATACATCATTTTTAGGAGGATTATGGTTGGATGGGTAGAGACTGCGAGCGTCGATTAACATCTCACACCTCGCAAAAATCATTTATATAGCAGCAGTCCTGTTAACTTTTTGCCTCCTTTAAATGTTTTTAGTATTTAAACCCCATTTTTTACTTTGTGCAAATTTCGTGAAGGTCATCTTCACTAGTAGTTTCAGTAGGAATCCTAAAAATTTAATTGTAGCAAGAACCCCCCAAGCCCAAGAGCTAAGGCAGTAGTAGGATTCCATCCGCTTCCATCCGCAATCCGAATGTGCTTGAAGAAGTCGCCAGTGTATTTGCCGTCTTATTGACTACAATTGCACTGAGCATCACGACACAGACTTCTGTCGGTGCACATCGAACGTTTCACAATCGACGATGGCGAGCAAAATGTAATTGTAACGCCGTGTACATTTGAAGACTTCAGACGTCGGAGGCCAAAAGGTGTTGGAGATTCCGTATCTAGTGCTCGAAGAAAAACGGCGACAGCCTAAAGGTGTTGGAGATGCTGTGTTTATTCAAAAAGCACAACGGCGGTGACCAAAAGTTGAAGGCCACGCCGTAGAAATTGCAAGCGGTGCCACATATACGAAGGCGATCGAGCGGCGTCGGCGACGGTGACGAGAGAGGAAAAGCAGCAGAGACGAGAGGCGTGGCAGTAGGAACGAAAGAGGCGAGGACAACGAAGAGGCGAAAACGACAAGTCAAGTTGTGTATCTGTTGCTGTTAACATAGACTTAACAGAGTTTGCTAAGTAATGTTGAAAACTTTAAAGAGAGGATATGTTGAGTAGTTTTGCAGCTTGACGCAAAGAAAATACAGTTGATTTTATTTCGTATTGAGAATTTTGTACTGATAAATTTTATATTATTTAGAATGGATCGGATTAAAATTGTTGCCCTACGCGTTGATGACCTACGAAATAAGCTGCCTGGGTTAAATTTGCAGACAAGTGGTAATAAATGTAGGCTGCAGCAGCGACTCCTTGCTCACTACAGATTAAACAATGAAGAACAAGACATTTTGAACGCTGATGAAAAATGAAGATAATAGGTCCTGGTTTAATTTAAAAGATGTCGAGGGTAGTATTTCAGAATTTTCAGGTACTATAGTGGATAAATGAGGTAAAAGAATGTAGGAGTACAGTTCAGTTGAACCAATTACAAATGTTTGTCCATGAGGTGCTGCTAGACCGTTTGTCAAAAGTCAACAAAACATTCAAACTTGGGAAACATTGAAAACAGATTTGCTAGATGATTTCGAAGTTAAAGTGTCATCAGCAGAAATACATCCTTCAGGTTTAGATTTAAAAATGTGCAGTATAAAATAATATTATTTTTTTCTTTCTTTAAATTTAAAGAGCATATCCTACTTGTAATATCCTTTACTCTTTAATATTGTATTTTGGTTCTACACAATTTCTAAGATCGCTTATACAAAATAAAAGAAAAATTAAATTGTCAGAGAATTAAAATGAACGATCAAACAGATAGCAAGAGAGTAACGCAAGTCTTTTCAATCGCGCTATATACTTATACAACTAGAGCTAATTGTCATCAAACAATTAAATAATAATAAGCAAGAATTATTGTCACTAAACAATATAAAGTGTACTATAAACAATTGTTATTGAACAAATAAGTAACACTATAATATAAACTAACTACAATTTTTGGGGCTCGTCCGTGAATGGCCCAAGTTGTGTACATATAAGTGCGAACCTAGTGAGTGCGAGCGAGACAGAACGCGATGCCGCATTAATTAAAAGAAAAACGACAACGACGCAAAAAATGGCACGGTGAAGCTGAAGCAATTGGAATTCAATTGTAATGGCCCGCGCTAATCAATGCGTTCCATTATTGTTTTTTTGCCATAACGAAAATACCTTCGGCTTTATTGTAGCCAAAGGAAAAGCAGTGCAAATTGTCTGCAAATTGGTTATTTACCTTGCAAGCAGTGCAATTAGCATTGTTGCACCTGTCTAATCAGTGCCTACTTCGAGGCTTAATTGAAAGTGAGTAGAGCTTTGCGTTATCAGCTGGAGTTTCTATCACAGCCAACTTCACCTACTCCGAATATGCCAAGAAAAAGCTAGGTGCAGCTGGAATTTGGTACTACTTAAGGTCCACTTGCGGCTGCAGTCGACCTTTGGTTATAATAAAAGTCGAACTGACGTTCGTTTTTAAAAATTGCCTGCACAGTGATTTGGGTCCAAACGAACCTATAAAGTGCAAGTGCGAGTTTCCGAGAAGTGCACCCAAATTGCCAAAAATTCTGCTGGAGGAAAATCTTCAATTCGGGAATTTTTTTTTTAACCTTGCTCTGGTCAAAAATAATCTCTCAAGAAGCCAGCTTTTAAAGGTACGTTGGTAATTTTCACTTAGACTCTATATTAAAGTCAATATTGTTTTGTTAGAATGGATCGGATTAAAATTGTTGCCCTACGCGTTGATGACCTACGATATAAGCTGTCTGGGTTAAATTTGTAGACAAGTGGTACTAAATGTGGGCTGCAGCAGCGACGCCTTGCTCACTACAGATTAAACAATGAAGAACAAGACATTTTGAACGGTGACGACAAATGAAGATAATAGGTCATGGTTTACTTTAAAAGATGTCGAGGGTAGTATTTCAGAATTTTCAGGTACTATAGTGGATAAATGAGGTAGAAGAATGTGGGAGTACAGTTCAGTTGAACCAATTACAAATGTTTGTCCATGAGCTGCTGCTAGATCGTTTGTCAAAAGTCAACACAACATTCGAACTTGGGAAACATTGAAAACAGATTTGCTAGATGAGTTCGAAGTTAAACTGTTATCAGCAGAAATACATCCAAGAATAAATAGACGGCAGAAGAAAAGAGATGAGAGTTTGCATGAATTCTCGTACGCACTGATGGAAATAGCCAAGCCAGCAAAGCTTGAAGATGAGACTATTATAGACTATTTCATTAGTGGCATTCAAGATTCCCCTGCAAACAAAGTAGCTGTATCAAGCAAAAACTTTAAAAGAGCTAAAAGTTAGTTTGGATGTTTACAAGAAAGTTTGTAGTTCAAGCAAGTCATCAAACAAGCCTGGATCATTCGTTGATAAACAGAGTTGTGAATCTAAGAAGATTAGCTCTGACAACAACACAACAAGACAACTAGGACATCGCGCATCAGAGTGCAAAATAGATGGAAAAGTTAAGCAAGATCAAAATACAAACGTCGTACAAGATAGGAAGGAAGAGTTAAAGCCATTAAGCATGTTACCTCCTTCAGGTTTAGATTTAAAAATGTGCAGTATAAGTCAATGATGTTTCAATGATAAGTTGATACAGGTACTGACCTTTGTCTTATAGGCAGAAGTGTTTATACTGAGTTTATGAGTTTTGGTGCCCTTCGGTATTACAAACTCACCAGCAGTTTTTACTCGATTCGTAATGGCAGTCTTAAGGAAACTAATCAACAGTGGAGATGTAGTAGTATACATTTATGATGTGATTGTGCCCAGTAATAATGTGTGTGAAGGATTGGTAAAGCTTGAGAAGGTGTTAAGTGTTGCTAGTAGAAATGGATTAAAAAAAAATTGGTCGATGGCAAATGAAATAAGCACGATTGCTCATAAGCAAGGACATTTTGCTGCGAAGAAAACCCAAGATGTAGTTGAGAAAGCTTATTTCAAAGCTCTAAGAAAAGGTTGTACTCGAAAGCTGGGAAGAAAGAAGGTTTCTTGACCCAGATTGGAAAGGGAGATAGACCGTTGATGAAAACATTGGCCATTTTGGGTGATGACAAGCAAGCGCTACATCCGCATTTTAGCTATTGTTTACGGTTTTTCTAAATTTGTATGATTGTATCCCACCCGGAGCACAGGAGCAGAGGAAGTTGTAAGTTGTCTAGAGCGTCTACTAATTTTGGAAATCCTTTACGGATTATCTCTGATAGGGGAACTGCGTTCACTGCACAGGCATTTAAGTTGTATTGTGAGGAGCAGAAAATTCAGCATCTATTGATTGCAACAGGTTGAGAGAATGCATAAGACAGTAGTGTCGCTGTTGTCGAATTTAAGTCATGAAAGTGCAAGAGACTTGTATAAGCATGTCAGTAAAGTGCAGCAAGTAATCAATATTAGTCCGCCTAGAAGCACTTGAGTGTCGCCTTTTAAAATCTTGACTGGCACTGAAATGCGTCTTCCGAAAGATCCAGAGCTTAATTTTTTGATAAAGGAATCCTTAGTTAATGAGTTAGATGAGGAGAGAGAGCTGGTGCGCACAAAAGCATCCGAAAACATATAACATAAATCTAATACATATGTATATATGTACATTGCTGAGACACCAAAGCTGCAAATGTAAAATATTACACATATGTGTTTCCTTTACATATGATCAAGCGTGAACCTTAAGTGAACTTTATACATAAGCGCCGCTAGATCAGTAGCGCTTGGCGAAAATTGCGGTTACTTACATACATACATACATACAATTCTGTTCCTCTAACATACAAGTGCCTTATATTGCGAAAATTGCGGTTACATACATACATACATACAATTCTGTTCCTCTAACATACAAGTGCCTTACATATACACATAAGTCCAACACATATACATGTACATTGCTGAGACATCAAAGCTGCAAATGTAAAATATTACAACATATGTGTTTCCTTTACATATGCTCAAGCGTGAACCTTAAGAGAACTTTATACATAAGCGCCGCTAAATCAGTAGCGCTTTGCGAAAGTAGCGGTGCTTATGTGCGCTGAAGCAGCATTTGCCAAGAAAACGTATACCCTTGAAAAATTAAAAATTTTTCTTTGGGAATATCCGACTGAAGAAATATTAAAAATTTTTTTTAATTTTTGAAGGTCTATCCGATTTATAATATATTTTTTTTATTTTTAAGGGTCTATCCGACTTGTAATTACCTTTTCCGAACGTATATACTTTAAGATTTAAAAGTCCTTTAAGGGGCATATCCGATTTGAAAAATAATATTATTTTTTTCTTTCTTTAAATTTAAAGAGCATATCCTAATTGTAATATTCTTGACTCTTTAATATTGTTTTTTGGTTCTACACAATTTCTAAGATCGCTTAAAAGAAATACAAAATATACAAAATAAAAAAAATGTAAATTATTATTTTTAATTCCTGAAAGCCTGCTATGCCCATTGATTCCAGCAAGGCTTCAGCAACTCGACTTTCCGTACCAACCATTAGACATATAAGATCTAATTCGCTTCCTAATCCAAAATTAGAAACCGGTATTTCGCCAACCTTGATAAAAGCCTCCACTCCTACTACCTAGAAACCTTTGCCAATTTACGTGCCTAAGTCTACAATACAAAATCCACCAATTACAAGATCTGCAGCGAAAGAAACTTCATTGCTCCAGAAAATGACGTTGTGCGAATTCATTACTGTCACTGATACGCTAATTCAATTCGAATCCAAGATAACTACATCCTCTGATGTCTCGTTGTATACTTATAAGGTTAGATTAGAACAAGTTCGATCCTTATGGGAAAAGGTTGAAACTGCATATGAACGCTGTTCAAATGCACTGGCAGATAAAAGTTCAAATCCAGATGACAGAATTACCATGCAATCGAAATATGATTATTGTTACTCAGTGTATGAGCGATGTGCGGCTCATCTGGCTCATCATCCATAAATACTACGCCTACGCAATCAATAGTTTGTGATACCGAGATCTTTAAAGGCGATTATCTAAAATGGCCGACTTTCCGTGACTTGTTCACAGATATCTACGTCAATAATCAAAGATTATCTCCAGTTGAAAAACTATTTCACTTAAACTCTAAGACAAGTGGAGAAGCTAATTCCATTGTAGCTAAGTTCCCCCTCACAAATGATGGTTTTGCGTTCCTTTGGAATGCACTACAAGAACGTTTCGAAAATAAAAGTCTTCTGGTCAACAGTCAACTAAAATTTGTTTTCAGTCTATCCATTCTTAACCATGAGTCGGGTTCCGCTTTAAGAGCTCCAGAGCACAGATATCCACATAAAATTGGGATTGTTTGTTAGTTTACCTCTGTTCGTCAAAACTGCCCAAACTGACTTTTTCATTATGGGAACAGTCCTTAGCTAACAAGGTTGAAATACCCTCCTGGGAGGATATGAATACCTTCCTTAGCGAACGTTATCGAACGTTAGATGCAATCGAGGATGTGAGAGCCTCCGCCTCTACATCCTCCCATCCAAAGCAAACAAAAGGTCAGTCTATATCGACAAAATTAAATTCTTTTGAATCCAAAGTCAACGCTAAGGTCAGAACATGTGATCTTTACTCCAATGAAAATCATCCGATCCGCTTATGTCCTCATTTTCTACAAATGAAAGTGTCTCAAAGAGAGGCATATATTAAACAGAAGAAACTTTGTCTCAATTGCTTCGCCAGAAGGCATCAGCTGAGAGATTGTCCCAGCTCTCACAACTGTTTTACGTGTAAAGGACGTAATAACAGTCTCCTACATTGAAGCGAGTCTTCTACAAATAATCCAAGGTGAAATACAGCAACCAATGCACATGTTGCCCAAACAAAACAGTCCACTCCTACCACCAGAGTTTCAGAGTTATCTCGTTTCGCAGCAACGTGAAGTACTGTCAGGAACTGCCATTGTAAACATCCAACACAAGGGCATTAAGTATCCTGCCAGAGCTTTAATTGATTCAGGATCAAAAGGGTCCTTAATCTCAGAAAGACTTTTTCACTTGATCAAATTGTCTTTCCAATCAGTCCAAGCAAAAATATCGGGCATTAATAACGTATCGTCTCCTACTCAAAAACTGTGTCACGTTCATATATTCTCTCCTACACCACCACGAATGCAAATCGCTGCATCAGCATACGTATTATCGAAATTGGCAGGAAGGTTGTCATCCAACACCATTCCAAGGTCTAAACTAAGAAATATGCCAAACATACACTTGGCCGATCCAACATTTTCTCAAAGTGAACAAATTGACGTACTTCTCGGTGCTGATGTCTTGCCATCTATCCTTTTAAGTGGCGTAAAATCAAAAATATTTGGAACTCTTTTTCGGATTGATAATATCTGGTCTGAAATTTTAAAATAAATACCTCATATTAGGTAACCTTAAAAGCATAATAATGGAAATAACGAGATTGTTTGCTCTGAAGTAAAACACGCTAATTCGTTTTTTAGATTAAAATTTAATATCTGAATAATATCTGAATTAATATCTGAGTTACTATATATAATATATGTACTTTATACTATATACTAAATGCCATTTGAAAAGATACAAGAACTTTACAATGATTGATTGATTCTCAATCCAACAGCCATAGGTACTTATAATAAAATTGTTGAGTGTGCGATGGGATAAACAAAAAAATTGTATGTATATAAAAGAAACCCATATATAATTGTTGAATTGAAGTTGGCTAAAAGATTTTTAAAATTGTATAAGAGAATAAAAAAAAATAACACGTATGTTTAGCTTATGTTCCAAAAAAACCGATCTGCATCATCATCACCACGCTGGAAGGCCTTTCAACGCTGGACATTTGAACTTGTGAGTATTTGCAAATATCGTGCTTGTCCCTAGGCTTGTAATATTTGTGCATTTTTTTTTTCATTCTCTTAAATACTGATCAAGCAAACAAATTATTATTAAAAACAATATAAAACAAAGAAAACAAAACAAAGAAAACAAACAAAAAGAAAAACATAATAATACAAATAATTCAAGTAAAAGTGCCTAAGCCATTTAAATATATTTATACACTTTAAAACCTTAAAAAAGATTAAATAAATAATGTTTGTTATAGATTAAATTTAGGCAATTTCAAAACGAAATCGAAATGAAATCTTTGAACTTTTTTAACACAAAAGTTAAATGAAGAACAATGTAGATTCTAGGTTAGCAACATTGAAACAAAAACAAAAAAATTTAAAAAAGAACAATATATGAAATAATTATACAGAAATATCTGTTAAGCAAAAATTACGTTAAAAAAAATGAACTTTAAAAAATTATTATATTAAGAAAAATTACGATGATTAAGAAATTCAAGCTCCTTTCGAAGAGGAATAAATTATGAATTTAAGTAGAAACACAATGATATGCTAAATTAGTTTGGTTTCCTGGATAGACATGGCAACATAAAGGAATAGTCGTCCGTTTCTTTGGGTATCTTCGGATACATAATTTTTATGAGGATTATGGTTGGGTGGGTAGAGACTGCGAGCGTCGATTAACATCTCAGACCTCGCAAAATCATTTATATAGCAGCAGTCCTGTTAACTGTTTGCCTCCTTTAAATGTTTTTAGTATTTAGACCTCATTTTTTAGATTCTAGGTTAGCAACATTGAAACAAAAACAAAAAAATGTAAAAAATAACAATATATGAAATAATTATACAGAAATATCTGATAAGCAAATATTACGTTAAAAAAAAATGAGCTTTAAAAAATTATAATATTAAGAAAAATTACGATGATTAAGAAATTCAAGCTCCTTTCGAAGAGGAATAAATTATGAATTTAAGTAGAAACACAATGATATGCTAAATTAGTTTGGTTTCCTGGATAGACATGGCAACATAAAGGAATAGTCGTCCGTTTCTTTGGGTATCTTCGGATACATAATTTTTATGAGGATTATGGTTGGGTGGGTAGAGACTGCGAGCATCGATTAACATCTCAGACCTCGCAAAATCATTTATATAGCAGCAGTCCTGTTAACTTTTTGCCTCCTTTAAATGTTTTTAGTATTTAGACCTCATTTTTTACTTTGTGCAAATTTCGTGAAGGTCATCTTCACTAGTAGTTTCAGTAGGAATCCTAAAAATTTAATTGTAGCAAGAACCCCCCAAGCCCAAGAGCTAAGGCAGTAGTAGGATTCCATCCGCTTCCATCCACAATCCGAATGTGCTTGAAGAAGTCGCCAGTGTATTTGCCGTCTTATTGACTACAATTACACTGAACATCACGACACAGACTTCTGTCGGTGCACATCGAACGTTTCACAATCGACGATGGCGAGCAAAATGTAATTGTAACGCCGTGTACATTTGAAGACTTCAGACGACGGAGGCCAAAAGGTGTTGGAGATTCCGTATCTAGTGCTCGAAGAAAAACGGCGACAGCCTAAAGGTGTTGGAGATGCTGTGTTTATTCAAAAAGCACAACGGCGGTGACCAAAAGTTGAAGGCCACGCCGTAGAAATTGCAAGCGGTGATACATATACGAAGGCGATCGAGCGGCGTCGGCGACGGTGACGAGAGGGAAAAGCAGCAGAGACGAGAGGCGTGGCAGTAGGAACGAAAGAGGCGAGGACAACGAAGAGGCGAAAACGACAAGTCAAGTTGTGTATCTGTTGCTGTTAACATAGACTTAACAGAGTTTGCTAAGTAATGTTGAAAACTTTAAAGAGAGGATATGTTGAGTAGTTTTGCAGCTTGACGCAAAGAAAATACAGTTGATTTTATTTCGTATTGAGAATTTTGTACTGATAAATTTTATATTATTTAGAATGGATCGGATTAAAATTGTTGCCCTACGCGTTGATTACCTACGAAATAAGCTGTCTGGGTTAAATTTGCAGACAAGTGGTAATAAATGTAGGCTGCAGCAGCGACTCCTTGCTCACTACAGATTAAACAATGAAGAACAAGACATTTTGAACGGTGATGAAAAATGAAGATAATAGGTCCAGGTTTAATTTAAAAGATGTCGAGGGTAGTATTTCAGAATTTTCAGGTACTATAGTGGATAAATGAGGTAAAAGAATGTAGGAGTACAGTTCAGTTGAACCAATTACAAATGTTTGTCCATGAGGTGCTGCTAGATCGTTTGTCAAAAGTCAACAAAACATTCGAACTTGGGAAACATTGAAAACAGATTTGCTAGATGATTTCGAAGTTAAAGTGTCATCAGCAGAAATACATCCTTCAGGTTTAGATTTAAAAATGTGCAGTATAAAATAATATTATTTTTTTTCTTTCTTTAAATTTAAAGAGCATATCCTACTTGTAATATCCTTTACTCTTTAATATTGTATTTTGGTTCTACACAATTTCTAAGATCGCTTAATTTTTTTGTTGCCAAATTGTCGATTCCAGGAATAATTTTTATGAATATATAGTTCTTTTAAAATGCCAGTAATCAATACACCGCCTCATGCTTCATCGGAACGATCCGAAAACCTTTGTGCACTATGTGCCACTGTTATGGATAATACACATCCATGTTATTTACTGTCGTGTAGGCATGTCATTCACAAAAATTGCATAGATGCATGGTTGAATGAAAACTCAGTATGTTTTACATGTGGTGTCGCAATAAATAAAGATGAGCTGAGATCTAAAACGGTTCCACCGGTGCGCAGTATGACAACGGGGAACCTCGCTAAAGCTATGGCTAGGACAGAACAGGCTCATCCAATCGCTCATCCAGAGCCAGTAGAAAACCCAACTGGAGCCAATTCGTCGGCGTTAGATGGTAGTCAGAGCACCAATCAGGGTGAAGTTGCAGCCGCAATGCCGGCTAGAGGTAGACCACGTATTAGCAGACCAGTTCGTGCTGCGAATAGTCTTCGTAGCCAGCCAGTAGATTATACCCTTATCCAGGGTATGATCGAACAGACGATTACAAGGGTCATGTCATCTTTGGCAATCCAGGGCCAACCTCAGCAACGTGATCCTCCAGTTGCATCTTTTTCACGAGAAACTCCAGCTTCCAACGTGTCCTCTTTGCAGTCTCGATAGACAGTCGATAGACATTATTAATGAGACCCTGGACAGTGATTTTGCAATTATGTGCAGGCACATTCATGTTTTATTCATCGGAAAAGCGCGAGCGTGGTATTGGAGATACCATAAGCAGGTGTCGCAAATTGGGTGGACAAATATGTGTG
>JAEIGL010000184.1:0-31473 GCA_018903715.1 Zaprionus davidi | reverse complement strand
ACATTTTATGATTCTTACATCAGCGAAGACATCAATGCGAACATAACCCCACCTTGCTCGTCACCAAAGGCGTAATCCACGATCATCAATATATGTTAACGGATAAATCGGCTGGACATTCATATATATATTCTGTCGCAAACATACATAGTTGTGCGCACCATCATTTATTGGGATTTTTCAACACGAGGCAAGCGTCAGACGGCAGCCAGAGAGCGACGCTGATCGGCCATAACCTTACCGTCGTGGAGTACCACGAGGGCGCTCTTATTTACTGCCATGAAGCCATGAAGTCTTCATCGTTCATCATTCTTTTTTTTCTTAATTTAATTTCCTTCAACGAAACTTTTAATTAGGTTTAGAATATCTGTATTCCATTCGAATTTTGGTAAGCTTTTTATTATCTTTATAAAATAATTTATCTTGGGTATGGTATATATGCCGTAATTAAACTGATATATATATATGTGAATAACTAATTCTTTTGGGAAGTTCAAACAGCAACTCCGGCATCTTCAGGCCTGTCGACAAAGGAATGCATCAAAACTCCAAGTAAGCAAGTAAACAAACATTTGGAAATAGAGTGAGTTACCCTATTATATGTTCATATATCAGTGAATCGTTTCTTTACGGTCGATAAAAAGATCCATACCCAAAACCATACATGAAAGAAAATATCTTTTACGAATATTTAAATTTTTCCCACAAATTTAATAATGGTTACAAAATTCGAATTCTTTTGCTAGTTCCAAGAAATACTTTTCAATAACTCAAGTTCATTCGTAATTTGTAAATAAATAAAAAAGTATTGTATAACGATATATAGTACATATAAGTATTTCAAATGAATTGAGTGTTAGTCGTTCAGTAGTTTTTTTTATGTTGATGGACAACAGAATGAATTTAAATAAGTTAATAAACAACTATGTTAAGTCTTCTACTATGAATTAAAAGCCTTTCTGATTTGAGGTAGTCTGAGGATGTAAACACAACGGCCGGTTATGGGAGGACGAGTTGTCCACATGGTAGGGTGGGTAAAGAAGGAGGCCATCTAAATAGGTCCTCCCCAAAGGGTATAGTCTTGTCTTCCGTTTGTTTATAGCCTTATTTAGCATAATCCTTATATATTTCTATCTCTGTCTACGATTTTACTTTATGTGACGCGTCTGTCTCAGTATCACAAGTCCCACCCCTTCTCTTGCTCTGGGCCACAAGTCCCACCCCTTCTCTTGCTCTGGGCCACAAGTCCCACCCCTTCTCTTGCTCTGGGCAAGTCGGACATAATTATAGTAGACAGAAAGTGGTATTGAGGCAGCACTAAACGCGTGGTCGTTACAGCCTCAATATTTTTAGTGGACTGTGTTCAAATTGATCTTGCACAAATAAAGATCCACTGTGGAATAAAGATCCACTGAATTCCGTCATCCGCCAGGGTGCGTGTGACTAGGTCCGTATGGTGTTGTGTTGCCAAGAGGTTTTGAAGTTCGTCCAGAGCTCGTTTTGCCCAAACAAAATTTGTACCATGATCACTGTAAATTTTGGAGCACTTGTCACGCAAAGATGTGAAGCGCCACAATGCAGCCAGAAAGGTGTCTGTTTACGGGTACACTGATTTGTGCAACCGCCTTATTTCTATTAGCATTAAAAGCAAGGGTTTAATATTATTGATTATTATTGTGCCGCTGCATTTTTTACATGTGATGTGAGAAGAAACTGTTTTACAAGTGTTTTAAGTTAGACCTAACAACTGTTAGCATGAGATTTATCAGTTACTTAACATAAGACTTAACAGCTGCATAGAACATAGATTTTAACAGCTGATTCTACTCGTATGGCAACCTTGAGCGCTTAAATAAGACAGTAATCTGCCGCGAACATACTCCCCCCATTGGAAGGGTCAACTTTCAATCGATTTGGTCTTGATTGGCAGCACTGCTATCTTGGCGATAGCTCTCTTTGTCAATCCCGTGACTGCTACTCTGACTGCGCCGTCGTCTCCAACTATTATGCTTTCAATTCGGCCCAGAGACCACTTGAGCGGAGGCACGTTTTCTTCCTTCAACAGAACGATGTCTCCAGGATGAATGTTTGGCTTGCGAGAGTGCCATTTGCTGCGTTCTTGTAGCGCAGAGAGGTAGGAGATACTCCATTTCTGCCAGAAAGTTTGTTGCATGTGGCAGAAACGCTGCCAGCGACTAAGGCGATCCATACTGAGGTGAGACAGGCTCGGATCATCGATGTTCGCATTCGCTTTGCCCCAAATGAAGTGACCCGGTGTGAGGATGTCTAGGTCGCTTGGATTTTCTGAAATGGAACATAGAGGCCTTGAGTTCAACATAGCTGAGATCTGACAAATGAGCGTGCCAAGCGGTAAAAGTGGTGCTTCGCTGCCTTTACAGCAGCTTCCCATAACCCGCCAAAATGCGGAGATCGTGGTGGAATAATTCTGAGAGAATAAATTGATTTAGATGAGAGGATCCAAAAATGGTTTTCCTGGAAGAAAGACTAGCAAAAAATTCCTTCCTGCAACCATTTTTCTTGTCAATAAGCAATTAGTAGTCGACTAAGACAGTGCAGTAACGCGGAAGTGAAAGTGTAACGTCGAAGTCCAATCTAAACGGAGAGAGAAAAGGAAAATACTTTACCTACATCTATGTGCCACACGTTATTATAGGTAAGCAGAAAATATAGTTGTAGTAGTGGTAGAGAAAAAAGGAAGAATTTTCAAGTCAGGTCCAGTGGCTGATAGTTTTTGTTTGAAAAAAAATTGCAGGTGGCACTTGGTACAGAATTAAAAATTCTTTTGATATGTCTGGACTGAAGAAGAATCGAGTCTGCAACAACAGTGATGCTGCCATCTAATTATCATCAAATTTCCTTCTCCAAAAGACGAAATTAATTTAATAATAATAATTTGACCCGTTTATAACCTTTATAAAAAGTTCAGCCAACAAATTTCCACTGCCAACTGCACAATATTTGCCCGCCAAAATTGTTAGACCTTGTTACAACTACAAATCGCTAACCAACAACAATTAGTATGAGCAAAAGTCTGTATGCCCATATGTGCGTACATCTCCGCCGCCAACAGCTGTTCCGGCCATCGACCTTTTAATTCGTGTCCCCGCCAAGAAGGGAAAAAGAACTCAAAAAAAATTGAGAGGCTCAGAGAATGAGGGAATTGATAGTTAAAATCTCGCGCTCAACTGCATCGGCTGTGCAGCTGCTTATGACTCGCGAATTTGAATAGAGTTATTAATAAATTGTGTTCACTGGAAAAAAAAATATTGTTAACGTAGGGATAGGCGTATTTTTTTATTGTTAATTTAGTAAAATATTTTTTTTGGTTAATTAATGTTTAGTGAAATATGAAATGATATATAAATATGTGCTTGGCTAGTGAGAAAACCGAGAAGGTAATATCTAAAGTTTAATAAATTAGTTCAAAAATAAAAAGCCGATAATTTAACAACTAAAAGTTTGTTAAATTGAAGTACATGAATATCAAAAGAAAAATAGCCATGTACCGTTTTTGAGTGAACCTTCCCCTCCTTTCCACTCAATTCTAAATTACAGCATTGCAGTAACGTCGGCTGAGAGCGCCTTCAACGATGGACAACTGAGTAAGTGTGCAATTCTTACCTTATCTTCTTTTCGGAAGTTTAACATTGAGTGAAGCAGGCAAAGGCAGAAAACACTCAATTACATACAGTTAATTTTACTTTCCGCTTTGTTTCACCCAGTAAAAATTTTTTTGAGTGACTTTAATTTACATTGAATTTTGATCCGATTTGCCAAGCAAATATAAACCAATAGAATTATATATAATTAATACTTTTATTTATCGTTTATAATTTTTTTCTTCTTTTAAATATGATCTTTTTATGTTGGCCGTATGCGGCATAATGAATTTTGTTTATATTAGATTAGTTAAGAATAAATTAATAGAAAAATTGTCTTTTAAAATGAATTGCTAAATACTTTTAATATTGTTGGAGACATGTGGGAGAAAAGGGAAATGATATAAAAGTCTTAGACTTTTATAAGGGATCACCGACCGAGTAGAAGTTATGCGGCCTAAGGTGATCTATGGTAGGGTGGGCATTCGCTGTTGCTACAACATCAGCACAGCAATTTAAGCACCAGCTGCAGCAGCAATACCACCGCAACTCCAAATAAGAAAAGTAAATAAACTCATATGTTTGGCATTTTATTTAGTTTTTTTTCTGTACAGGTTAATCTTTGTCTTCCGTTAATTTTGTAACTACTTAATTTTAGGAATATTGCACGCGGAATTTAAATAAAATTAATAATACAAAGAAGCAAATATAGTTGTGCCGAAAAACCCCCCATACGATTCAATTAGCCGGAACCAGCGCGTGCAAGCTACAACGATATTTTAATACCATCCGCTTCACAGCATACGTTGCATGCTACAGAATTATATTATTATTAGTTTTATTTTTGGCGCCCAACTTAAGGGGCCGAAAAAAATTGCAGCTGTTAGCTTTAATTTTTTTTGGTGTCCTGACTTAGAGCTGTTAATTTTAAAAATTATTAAGCTCACGGCAAAAATAGATTGATTTATGACAAACACCTGATAAACTTAATTAATTAGTTAAGTGAGTGGAGTTAAACATAATGTTGTTGTTGTTATTTCCTCGGATTTATTATATATTCTTAGATTTAACTGGCATAAATTAAATAGGTGTCTGGATGGTTGTCATTTGCCTTACAGTCACAGTTTAGTAGAATGCTTAAGAGTTATTCAGAATATTATAATTAATACTGCCTTGTCGAGGGTTTGGCCATGTTAAGTTATTGTTGCAGGAAAAAGATCGTTACAAGTTAAAATTTATTATTAAGTTTTGGATTTAAAGGACTTTTTTTATAAATAAGAAATGCCGTTAACTCGCAGTACAGAAGATTTGAGTATAGCAGAAGATATTGGAAGACATTGTTATATTTGCACTCAAGAAATTTTCGAGCCCCAGCTTTTGATTGCTAGCTGTGGACACCAATTTCACAATGTCTGTTTTAGAAACAAAGTAGCAAATTTGTCCTGTTTGCAAACAACAACTAATTTTATCTGAAGCTAATTCAACCGAAGATTTGAATACGAATGTTCAGCAGCCATCGGTCTCTAAAACTAGCAAAAGAATACCTTCTACTCCGATTGCAATGCAAACGAGATCTAAGAGCAAACAAATAACAGAAGATCTGCCAGTATCATCTTCCAGAATGAGCAAGTCAACTGAAAATAGTAATATAAATATAGATCAAGAAGATCAAGCGTTACCATCTCAAAATACAATGGATGGTTTCCAACGAGCAATTGCTGAGTCAATAGCAGCAGCAATGGCACAGCCAAACGCAAATTTGTTGGCTGCTATGAGGCAACAAACAGAAATTTTGAGTCAAGCCATTGCAAATAGTACTACGACTACTGTAAGTTCTGAACCAAGATCTTCGAATGCTCCCATGCTAACATTGCCAGCTGTGGACCAGCAAAGGTTCGAATACCTTTTGAGATCTGCTAATCCATAACAGCAGCCGCCAACTGCAGGCAGTGATACTCAAAATAGACATACTCCTTCAAATTCGGATATTCGCCCCGATCGAATCAGCCAGATAATGGCAAACTGGAAAATAAGATTTTCCGGAAAAGGGCCTTTATCCGTGGATGACTTTATATATAGAGTAGAAGCTTTAACCGCTCAAACTTTGGATGCAGATTTTCAAATTACAGCTCGATATGCTAGCAATCTATTTGAAGGTGTCGCTAGTGATTGGTATTGGCGATACCAATTGAATTGGGTATCTCTATGTGCAGCATTAAGAGGACAATTCAAGGATGCAAGGACTGATAGGGATATCAGAACTGAAATAGAGCTTCGAAAGCAACGCCATAATGAGTGTTTTGACGATTTTTATGGAGTCATTGCATCGTTAGCTGACAAATTGTCCATTCCTATGCACGAATCCGCATTAGTTGAAACACTTAGAGCAAATCTGCTACCTGAAATTCAATTAGAAATTTTATATGAATCAGCGAATTCAATTGCACAATTGGGACACTTAGTTCGGAAGCGGGAAATTTTTATGCAAATGGTGGCTAAACCACAGATAAATAAACCTCGTCCTATATTCCGACAAACAGTACATGAAATCGATGCTTCGTCTGAGACAGAGTTGCAGCAGGAGTTATTGCAAGAAGAGTTTGAAATAGATGCCATTAATCTTACCTGTTGGAATTGCAAGGTAAGTGGGCATAGATATCAAGAGTGTACGGCTGAAAGAAGAGTATTTTGCTATGGCTGTGGCCGCGCGGATACTTATAAGCCTAATTGCACCTTTTGCTCATCAAAAAACGCAGCTCCGCGTGCACCTTTGAAAAGTGCACGCAAACAGATGACGTCGAAGATAATACGGATTAGGAAGCTCAAATTTAAATGTAATTACTTTTATTAAAAACAACCCAGATATATCCGCCAGTGTTAACACTGAATTCACAGATATACCAGTAAACCGAACTAGCTTGCGTGTAAAGAATTATTTTAAAAAGCACAAACTTGAACAAAAAACTATTTTGGCTGCCGTAGTGGGCAAGTTAAATGACATGCGACCTTATGCAAGTGTCCAGATTTTAGGCAAAAATATTATCGGCCTTGTGGACACAGGTGCATCAATAAGTTGTGTAGGAGGTGGCTTTGCTGCTGAATTAAAAAATAATAAAGAAAATGTAAAATCCTTTGCAACCATCGTTCGAATAGCTGATGGTCAACAGCAAAAAGTGGTAGCTAAAATCATCACCAATATAACATTTAAAGGAGAGTCCAAGCCAATTGTTTTATGCGTAGTCCCCACATTATCACAGAATCTCTATTTAGGCATTGATTTTTGGAGGAGCTTTGATTTGTTGCCAAAAGATTTGGAATTAGATAGCAGATTTATCAGCTCCTAAAAATTATCTTAAACTGACTATCCAACAAGAAACTACTTTGCAAAATATTATCATGCAATTTCCATCATTTTTAAAAAAAGGCTTAGGCAAAACGTCTATTATTTCTCACCATATAGAAGTCACAAATTTAAAACCAATAAAACAACGTCATTATCCAGTTTCACCAGCAGTAGAAAAATTAATATATGCTGAGATTGACAGAAAGTTAGATTTGGGAGTTATTGAAGAGTCTAATAGTTCGTGGTCATCGCTAATAGAACTGGTTCAAAAGCCAGGCAAAATAAGGTTGTGCATTGACAGCCGCAAATTAAATGAAGTCACTGTAAAAGATGCATATCCGATGCCCATTATAGATGGTATTTTGAGTAGGCTGCCAAAAGCAGAATTTATAACCAGTTTGGATTTAAAAGATGCCTTCTGGCAAATACCACTGGACTCAAATTCACGTGACAAAAAAGACTTTTGTATACCTGGACGACCACTGTATCTGTTTAAAGTTATGCCCTTTGGACTAACAAACTCGCCTCATACCATGTCAAGATTAATGGATAAAGTTGTACCACCTCAATTAAGAAAAGAAGTATTTATTTATTTAGACGATTTATTAATCGTGTCAGATACTTTTTTTTTAATAGCTGAAGAATTAAAAAAAGCAAACTTAACTATAAATGTTGAGAAAAGTAAATTTTGTTTAAACGAAGTAAAATATTTGGGTCATGTGATCGGCAACGGTATACAGACCCAGAAAAGATGTATCAATTTCCGAATTTCCAACTCGCAAGTCCATGGAACAGGTGCGACGATTTTTAGGTATGACAGGATGGTATCATAAGTTTATACAAAATTATGCTGCACTGGTAAGTCCATTGACGGATACATTAAAAAATAAGACATCCTTTAATTGCAGCAACGAAGCTCAAAAGGCTTTTGAAGAGCTTAAACTTAAAATGAGTACAGCCCCAGTCTTACACAGTCCAGATTTTAGTACATCCTTTAGTATACATTGCGACGCTAGTAATACTGGTGTTGGATCAGTTTTAATGCAGGAAAATGAAAATCAGGATGAGATTCCAATATCATTCATGTCCCGCAAATTAAATAAATGCCAAAGAAATTACACTACAACTGAAAAAGAGTGTTTGGCAGCTGTGTTAGCTGTGAAAAAATTTCGTGCGTATATAGAAGGTCAGCCATTTAATATTATAACTGATCATGCGTCGTTAAAGTGACTAATGAGTCAGGCAGATGGGAATTTGAATTGCAAGGTTTTGTTTTTAAAATTATTCATAGAAAAGGAAGTGAAAATCTCGTACCTGATGCTCTATCACGTATTCATACGGAGGATAATTCGGGGTTATGTGTGGACAGCATAGTAGATGTAGAGAAAAATTAGCAGCTAATCCCAATGGTCTTCTCGATATAAAAATAATTAATAGGCATATTTATCGGCGAGCTGAACATGCGACCGCAGATCAAATAGCAAATGACAGCTGTTGGAAAATTTGGTTGCCTGCTAAATTAATAAATAAGGTCCTTAAAGCAGCTCATGAGGATCCAATGTCTTCACATTGTGGTATAAATAAAACGATTGAGAAACTTCGAAGATTCTACTTCTGGCCAAATTTAGTATCAGACGTTCGGAATTATATAAATGGCTGTAGCATTTGTAAGTGCACAAAACACCCCAACCAGAATATGAGACCACCAATGGGTAATACTGGAATACCTGAAAGAGTTTTTCAAAAACTATATGTTGACTTTCTAGGTCCATATCCACGGAGTAGATACGGGAATATAGGTATTTTTGTGACCTTAGACCACCTTTCAAAATTTCCATTCCTTAAGACAGTTAAAAAGTTTACGGTAGAAAGCGTAGATAAATGCAAGTAGATAGGAAATGCGAGTTCTGGTGCAAAAAGTGGAGTGAGGTGGTTTCCGGTAGAAAGGTACGTGAGGGATAAAAAGGTCAGGTGAGGGGGTAAAGAAGGTCAGGTGAGGGATAAAAAGGTCAGGTGAGGGGGTAAAAAAGGTCAGGTGAGGGATAAAAAGGTCAGGTGAGGGGTAAAAAAGGTTAGGTGTAATATGGGCGAGGGTTCTAGGACAATGGGCGTGTAAAAAAGGTGCATGAGGGATAAAAAGGTATGTACGTGAGGTGGTCCCCTATCACTGACGTAAAAAAGGTTAGGTGTAATATGGGCGAGGGTTCTAGGACAATGGGCGTGTAAAAAAGGTGCATGAGGGATAAAAAGGTATGTACGTGAGGTGGTCCCCTATCACTGATGTAAAAAAGGTCAAGTGTAATATGGGCGCGGGTTCTAGAGGGTGTGTAAATGAAGGTAATGTGTTGTGAGGAGGAGGATTAGGTAATAAAGGATCCTAATAAACATGTTGATCGGTTATTTGTAATAGGGATAATTAATGGGTTGATAGTGTGAGCATGCGCATGTGCGACGGGGTAAATGTGTTCGAGGGTGTGTGTTCGTGTGCGTGGGAAACTGAGCATGTTGCGAGGTGAGGTGTGAAACTGAACAAGTGTGCATTCTCCCTTTTGTGCATTATCCCTTTTGTGCATTGTTAACTGTGATATTTGGCAGTCCGGGAGACTCTACTTCAAAAAGTTAAGCTATTCATTCTCCTGTAAACAAAACATTGCAAGCTGTTGTCCTTCTATTCAATGTTATACAATTCTTGTGAATTAAGACGGGTGGTATAGCATACTCATCTTCTAGCATGGCTCGTTGGGCTAATATTAAGGCGATCGCTGACCAAATTTTTGTTAGTATAAAAAATACGTGAAACTGAGTAGAGTGCGTTTGCTACATCAGCGTGTCTCTACATATAATTTATATAAAGAAAAAATGGTAAACCGAAACCGCCGACAACTCAATCGAGAAGACGTGGAGCTATGGCTTAATGGAATGCCTATGCGCCGCCAAGAGGAAGAGATCCTGGACCTCCCACCGATCGAAGCTGAAGACTTTATAAACGAAGATGACATCAGCACCGTCATCTTCCCCGGCGCCCACCCGGTATCAGTAGCGGAGATCTCCTCTACCACGCACACACCCCCGCCCATCTTACTAGCAAGAGCAGTCGTGGGTGACGAAGATGGGATCTCATCCACCCGCCCAGGCAGAGCCCTAAAGTGGAGTGACCCAGGAACGGCATCGGATACCTGTACTCAGGAGTTTCTAGAGTACCAGACACTGCCAGTGGAGAGCTGGGAAGAGGCCCTGCATTTCAATATGCTAGAGATGGAAGAGATGCTGGACCCCTCCATAGACGTGGAAGATATTGTGTGTAGCCAATTCGCACTGGAAGAATATTGGGTAGAAGCGCCGCGGTTATGGCGAGTACATACGCCAGGACGACGCATCCCTGCCTTACTGGAGGAGCAGATTAAGGACAGGCAACACCACAACCCCAATCGATATCACAGATTCGTGCTGAGAGTCGAAGGCATCGATCCTACATCATTAAAGAGAGAACTTATATTCTGTGCACACAAATGTATCTTTATTTATTCTCTTTTATTTTCATTTAGTTTAAGTATTACCATGTAAACTAAGAAGAAGAAAATAAAGTTTAAATTTTGAAACCCCAAAGTCAATTGTTATAAAACAGCTATATCTAATCAGCTATATAAACAGCTAATCTGCTATATCTGATCAGGTAATCAGCTATATCTAAACAGCTAATCTGCTATATCTGATCAGGTAATCAGCTATATCTAAACAGCTAATCAGATATATCTGATCAGGTAATCAGCTATATCTAAACAGCTAATCAGATATATCTTCCGTTCTCTCCGAAAAACAAAAAACCCACTCCCAATTCACATGTTAAAAAGTTAATAGCTGACTTAGAACATAAGTCAAACTATGCTATCCATTATAGGACACTAAAACAGTGTCTACAAAATGGATTAATTTTAAAAAAAATCCATAGAGGTGTACGATTCTTTCAAAAACCTTGGCTGCAATCGTACATCGATCTTAACACTTTTCATAGAACGAATGCTAAGAATTCGTTTGAGAAAGATTTTTTTAAACTTCTCAATAACGCAGTCTATGGCAAGACTATGGAAAATGTTGAGAAAAGGGTTAATGTGAAATTAATAACTGAATGGGAAAGTGCAACACAAACCGATTCCTCTGGCCGCAAAAGAAATTGCGCACGCTCATTGATTGCTAAAAGCAATTTCCATAGCGTGAAATATTTTAATGATAATTTTTGCGCATTCCAAATGCGTAAGTTAAATGTTTATTACGATAAGCCTATTTATTTAGGGTTTGCTGTGCTAGACATTTCAAAATGGAAAATGTATGATTTTCATTATCAGTATATGAAACTGAAATTCGGAGAGTCTGTACGCCTAAACTATATGGATACAGACTCTTTCATATACACGATTAAAACTGATGATTTTTACGCAGATATACGTGAAGATCTTCCGATGAAATTTGATACATCTGATTATCATTCCGATCTATTAAATAAATACGGTTTTAGCAGCGTTAACAAGAAACGCTTAGGGTTTTTAAAGATGGGGGGATTGGAACCTGTGGGGGGGTATCGTAGGCTAATGTTTCAAAATGTATTCATGTCTAAGAAATATGAAGGCATAAGTGAGGGTGATGCTCATATTTTAGTTTGGGATAAAAAAATTAAAGAGTTAGAGAATGTTGAAAAACAAACAGTTCAACAGAAAGCACTATTAAAGAAATATAAAGAAGATAAAGAGAACACAGTAGTTGATTTATTTTATGCTGAACTGGCCCTGGCAATAAATTTCGAATAGAAAAAAAGAATTCATTAGACAATTGTTTTGATCTCATATTTATTTGTAAAAAACGATAGAAAATAGTTATTAAATGTGTAAAATGTATATAATGTATAAAATATATATAATGTATAAAATGTAAAACAAAAAATGAATAAAATGTGTAAAATTATATTACGAATAAAAACAAATGTTAATAATATATATAATTTGAAAAAGAATAAAACATGTGTTTGAATATATTTATAGGATTTCATTTTTATGTACCCAACTATCTTGAGAGGTGGGAAAACCAAGCCAACGTACAAATACTCTATCCCCTTTTCGCTTCAAAATTTTTTCCACTAGATATGTATGTGGGAAATGTGTTTTGTTTATCTCTTGCTTATAAAACCCTCCCTCAATAGGGTTTCCATTCAGATCATCGAGCAAATATGTAGTTGGAAACGTTCTTTGAATTTTCCGAATTCTAAAAATTTCTGTTGTCCAATTTGGAGTATAGCCCTTTTCAAATACATGTTTGTATTTACTTATACGCACAAGATCACCTTGACGCAAGTTTTTGTCTATAAATATTTTTATATGATTATATGCTGTCTTCAGAATTTTTTCCTCATTAGCCTTGGTTACATTAATTGGCTTCTCTTGTATGGTTCTATGCTTTCGATTATTATATACATCAATTAGTTGCTTGTATATTTGAACCCACTTATATGATCCATTAAAACTGAACTCACGCCACATGAGTTCTTTCAGTGTTCTATTAAAACGTTCAACAATTGACGCCTTTAGGGAACTGAATGTAGAGTAGTGGTTGATTTCATAAGAGTGCATTAATGCCTTGAAATGTGTATTATAGAATTCAGTTCCGTTATCAGTTTGTAAATTTTTTGGTGCACCACGACCAGACTTGAATATTTTTTCCATTGCCTGTGCTACTTCTTTAGCATTTTTTGTTTTTAATGCTTCACCCCACGCATATTTTGAAAAACAATCTATAACAGTTAGAAGATAGCGGAACCCATTATTCGATGAGCTGTATGCACCCATTTCAACTAAATCAGCTTGCCATAAGTCGTTGATACCCTTCACAATCACTCTACGTCGTTTAAAATTCTTAATTGATGATCGATGTAATTCATTCACTATTTCTCGCTTCGTTGATGGTAACATTTTCGTTGTTGTTGTTGTTGTTGTTGACGTCATCGTTGACTTGACGTCATCGTTGACTTCTTCTGCTTCATACTACATATATTCTAATTTAGTTTTAATGATGTGTGAAAGGTTTAACTCTTTCTATGCTCTCGGTTTCACTTTTAAGAGTAGTGTTAAAGCTAATGGAGTCAAAAATATCTTGTTCTATACCATCCAATTCTTCAATTCGTTTTTGCACAATTCTCTCCAAGTTAGGAATTCTTTTGTTGAAGTCGAGAATGTTTGTCTGAATCTCTGTAATTAATGTTTTTTTCTTATTTTTTGACTGACGCTGTTCTTTAGAAATTGAAGAAGATATATTTCTTACAACTTTTTCTAGTGCTTCGTCAACATACTGTTTTGATGTTAAGTCATTTTCATTTATGGGTGTTAGACAATTTTTAAATATTTTCTTCTGCGCATTCAGATTACCATCAGAGTCATTGAATAAAACTTCAAATTTTTCAACACCTTTCCTAAAGTGTTTTGAATATTCTTCTTTATTTGAATAATGTCCGAACTTATCAAGTGACATGTTGAATATGATTGTAAGTAGCAATTGAATATTATATTTAAAGTTTTCATTACATTTTTACGGGCGTTATTATAACTTCTGGATATTCTTCATCTTGTTTTTCATTTATTATAACAGTTTGATGAACATCATGAGATTGACCATATGGCTTATAACCCAGAATCATTGAACCATCTATTTGTATAGTACTAGATTTTACAGCAGGTTTTTTTAAATGTTTGTTCACAAAGCTAGTTAAGTTATTCATTTTCTCGATAATTGTATTCATAACTCTATCGAGATTTGCCATTGAATTAAGTAAATGGATTACTTTATCTTCCAATGATGTTATACGTATATTTCGTTGTTCAAAAGACTTAATTATTGTTTTCTCCTGCAACGCTTTCAATTCATTTACTTTCCCATCTACATACGCTTTTATTGTTAAGTCAAAATCATTTTCCGGTGGTGAAGAATTTTTGACTCGTTTTTGTTGCACATTTATATGTCCATCACTATCAAGATATACACCTGTTAGGTTTTCAAGTTCTCTTTTAAAAATTGAAGAAGAAAACTGTCTATTACTCGAAAAATGTCCAAACTTGTCAATAGACATTTTGATAATAATTGAAATGTCTGGATGACTACTGTATTTATTAGTATATTATTTTCTCTTCACGCAACTCTTCTGTTATTGATAGAATTTCATTGCTATGATTGTTATTACCAGCAGCTTGTGAAGCTATTAAAAGTTGTAAGCGTTCAACTAATTCGTTAACGTCATTCCAATAGACATAATTTGGTTTCTCCTGTTTTAACTTCATAAACATAGCACCACCCCCCCCTTTCGTTATTCAAATAATATCATATTTAATTTTAAATATAAACAATGCAGTTTTCTCCCCCCCCCATAATAATTTATTTTTTGTTTTTACTTTAGTTGTTTGTTACAGCTCACGTTTTAATTTACTTTGATAACATATAAGGGATTATATAAATGTTTATTTATATAAATTAAATTAAGGATGATTATCATTCTGATTAATAGCTTTAATTTTATTATTTCACTGCACGAGTTCCTTTAATTTGTTTTTTAGGATCATAATCTTCTCTATGTACACTCGTTTCTTCTAAAATCTCTTTATATGAAACTAAATCAGTTTTAGAATAATTGCGTTGGATGGATTAATAGTTGAAGTATTAACCGAAGGAAGATTCTTCCTTTTTTACTTCTTTTTAAAAATTTAAGTTTTATACCTTTCGACCATTATAAATGGTCAAAAAAGGGTATACTAACTTTGTGCAAATGTATGTAACAGGCATAAGGAGGCGTGGGAGACCCCATAAAGTATATATATTCATTTGCTCAGGATCACAAGCCGAGTCGATTGAGCCATGTCTGTCTGTCTGTCCGTCTGTCCGTCTGTCCGTCTGTCTGTGTGAACGCACAGATCTCAGCTATTATAAAAGCTAGAGTTACCAAACTTGGCAGGAAGACTCCTGTGTACTATAAGCAGATGAAGTTTATTTCAAATGTTAGGTGCCACGCCCACCGCCCCCACAAATCAATAATTTAATTTTTGAACTTAATTTGTAAGCGCTGTATATAAGATACAACTTTCTGACTTAAACATATACTAAGCTAAATGAAATATCTACGTAGTCCCCAAATTACAATCCAATCGAACAATAAACACAGAAGTTATTTAAGAAAGTATGAGCATAAAACCAAGTGCTTCTGTCAGCTAACAAGGGAGACGGGCGAGCGCGAAGCGCGAGCGCCATCTGTCGGGATTAATTTCAAAGCATGTGCATATGCATATGTGTATGAATTTAACAAATTAAACTACACGGGAACATAGGTCGAAGGGTATCCCACTGTCGCGTTTTACGTGACTGTTGCTCTCGTTTTTACTTCTAGTTGTTTGTTACCCAGCTCTAGTTTTGATTTAGACCCTGTTGGACCATAAACCCTATCCAAGAGATTATCATTTAAAAGTTTATTTATACTTAAATTAATATTATCAGGTATTTGATCTTCATCACTTTCTATGATTTCTTCTTCTTCTTCTTCTTCTTTTTCTTCTTCATTATCACTATCTTCATTTTCAATATTTGATGGAGAATAGTATATATCATTATCACTATCATCATCATCATCATCATCAGCATCACGATCAATAGTTGAATTATTAATAGAAGGAGATTCTTCCTTTTTTTCTTCTTTCATACTTTATTTTTTTAATTTTATTATAGTTGGTATGCTTTACATCTCTAACAAGTTCATGCAATGGTTCTGTAATAGGCTTAAAAGTGTCTTCCAAATGAGAGATATTATCATTTTTTGCCTGCTTCAATTCAGAAAATTTTCTTTTCAGAATATTTCTAGTTTTTGTTAACTGATCTAATATTTTCCTACTCATTTTATTGAATTTAGATGTCTATTTCTCTATGTTACTTCCTCAGTACTGTGGACAAATAGTAAATGTTTTAAATATTTATAACAATTGAGTTTGAGGTTTCAAAAATTTAGACTTTATTTTCTTCTTCTTCTTAGTTTACATTATTAAATTTTATTATTTTTTTCTATTACTATGTTGTTATTACTTATTTTGATTATGCTGAAATGTTTCTCCTTTAGAAGCTCAATCGTTTCATCTCTCATTTTTGTATAACGTTCAGGTAAATACAAAATGTAGTCATCCAGTTCAAGAGCCAATGATTTTCCAATTCTGGTCTGCTTGCGTATTGCTTTCACGATTGGATAGCGCACATCAGTCTCCATCTTACTTTTGCTTAAGAGTGGCTTCGATATCATCCCGTTGAACTCGTTGACTGCATTCAATTCTTCCTGATTGCTCATTTTTTGTTGTAGATGTAGTTGTAGTTGTAGTTGTAGTTCTAGTTGTAGTTATCGTTGTTGTAGTTATAGTTGTAGTTATCGTTGTTGTAGCTAGCACCAATAGAGAGTTTGTAGACATCAACAGAGAGTTTGTAGATAGCAAGTGAGCTCAAACAGGTAGCAAGTGCTGGTTTTATAGCCAGTGAGAGAACCTGTCCTATGCTCGCTTCAGTACACACCCTCGCTCTTTCCATTGGATCTTCACTAGAACATGTCGATGCAGAGAGAGACATAACATTCAACCCTCATTTTGCGTGAGCTCAAACATGTAGCAAGTACCGGTTTTATGAACAGTGAGAGAACACACCCACGCTTTTCCATTGGATCTTCACTAGAACATGTCGATGCAGAGAGGGACAGAACATTCAACCCTCATTTTATGTGTTTCTCTTATAAAATAACAGATGTGTGTTCTCTTACTAATACAATAACAGCACTTGTTGTTGGACCATCCAACTGTGGTAAAACTAATCTAATGCTCGGCTTAATCGAGAGTCCAAACGGTTTAAAATTTGAGAACATTTATCTATTCTCAAAGAGTTTGTATCAACCCAAGTACGAATATTTGGAAAAACTAGTGAAACCGATAAAAGGTATGGGGTACTATACTTTCTCGGAAAATGAAACAGTTTTACCACGCAACGAAGCTAAAAATAATTCAATTATGATTTTCGATGATGTTGCATGTGAAAAACAGAATAATATCCGTTCATATTTCTGCATGGGTCGTCATAATAATATTGATTAATTTTACTTATGTCAAACCTATACACATATCCCGAAACACCTCATTCGTGATAACGCAAATATGATAATAATGTTCAGACAAGATGATTTAAATATGCGACATATTTACCGAGACCACATTAATACAGATATGAGTTATGATTCGTTTCTGAAAATGTGTCAAAAGTGTTGGGAGGATAAATACGGTTTTCTGTTAATAAGCAAAGATAATGATATAGACAAGGGACGGTATAGAAAGGGTTTCAATCAATTCATAGTCAATTAAGAATATAAGAGGATATATTGATTGAGCGAATGCTATTATTGCCCAGTTTATCATTAGATATCAAAATGGTTAGATCATTCACGCTCACATTAAATGGGAGTGAACCCATACTAAACACAAAATTTTTCCCCCAATAGAACTGAATGGTGAATATGAGTGTGCCCTTATTGATTTTCACATGTATAACTCAATACCCAATGTCGATGATAGCAACAACTTATTTCATATTGGTGATAAGATCATTGAAATTCCAATAGGATCATATGAACTAGAAGATATTTACGATTTTTTAAAAAACCAATTACTAGCAGATGGTCTTGATAACACATTCAAGATAGAAAGCAATAATAATACACTTAAAGTACATATTTCTACAAGCACAGAACCTATTTATTTTGATAAAAATAGATCAATTGGAAATTTATTTGGATTTAATAAGAGAATACTAGAAGCAGATAAAAAAATAACATATGTTTCTGACCAACCTGTAAACATTTTTAAAATAAATACAATACGCTTGGTGTGTAATATTGTAAGTGGTTCATACATTGATGGCGGACAGGATCATGCATTATATGAATTTGGTATTAATGTACCACCAGGGTATAAAATGAGTGTAACCCCTAATAATCTCATTTATTTACCAGTTAACACTAGAGAGATAAGAACTCTTTCTATACACATAACTGATCAAAACGGTGATTTAATAAACTTACGTGGTGAAAAATATACAATTCGTATGCATTTAAGACTAATACAATGATTGTATACAATAAAAGAGCAGACACTTACGTTCCGAAAGCCACTTCCATTCGAAAAGTTAAACGAAGAGGTTCAAAGAGGAAAAGCAATAAGCTAACATTAAAAAATAAATTGCTTCTAAAATCATTGGGATACAAGCTTCGAGTTTAATAACAAACATACTACTATATAGAGAAATCATTATGATAATGAATGAAGTATTAGCTGTTCGAGAAAAAACCTACTCTGACGAAAGTATATCAAAAAAAGAATATTATACCTATTCACCATATCAACAATCAGTGATGTGCCGCGTAGACTACACGGTGTAGACTACACGATTGTCTACGTGTCGACAATCGAATGTCGACAATGTTTGGAGACGACACGTCGACAATGTCGAGAATGTCTTAGTAAAGAAAATATAATACATTTTATTAAATAAAGAACAATTTATTCATTTTTATTTTATTCGTTATCGTCATCTTCTGAAACATCTTTAACTCTTAATGAATAATATATATGTACAAGTCTTTTTGATCTTTCAAATAAAAGCTTATTTCTTGCATATGAATGAACATGAGCCCAGCTCGAAAAAAATGCGTTCAATTTGAGAGGAGGAAGCTGGTATTTTCAAAAGTCTTGTAGCTAGTCTTGCTAAATTTGTATTTTTTATCTTCCCCAAGTTCCAAAAAACTGGTGGACGCTTAATTTCCTTATCATAAAGTACTTTAAAATATCTCCGCCGGAGACCAACTCTTCATATTGTCTACATAGTCGACATTGTCGACGCATTAATGACATTGTCGACGCATTCTTGACACTGTCGACGCATTCTTGACATTGTCGACGCATTCTTGACGTAACGCTGTCGACAATCAAAGATGAGGGGGCGTATGCCACCACTGTCAACAATCATTTAAGCCTAATGATGAAATCAGAATCACAATTCAAAACCAGGACTTGTATGTACTCCCTCATGAGAGTTTTATCAATTTTCATGGTGTCATTAGTAAAGTTAACAACGATAATTCAGTGGAAACTGCAAATGTTGTTACAAAACTACGAAACAATTGTATGGCATATTTTCTGGATGAAATACGTTATGAAATAAATGGTGTTGAGATTGATAGAACAAGATTTGTTGGTACTACTTCTACAATTAAGAACTATGTATCTTTGAAAGAACTGGAGAGTAAGAGACTTTACAATTCCGGATGGACTGGATCTGAAGACTTTACTTCACAAAGTTATTTTGAATATTTTGTTCCACTAAAAAAGTTATATTAAACTGCAAGCATGAACTAGTACTTTTGATATCTAAAAATATGAATGAGAGTAAGAGACTTTACAATTCCGGATGGACTGGATCTGAAGACTTTACTTCACAAAGTTATTTTGAATATTCTGTTCCACTAAGAAAGTTATATTAAACTGCAAGCATGAACTAGTACTTTTGATATCTAAAAATATGAATGAAGTTTATGATGCAGCCCACGCTGGTAATAATTTAAGACTGGAAATGATGAGTATAACATGGAAAATTCCTCATGTAACCCCCAGTGATTCAGCTAAAATTAAATTGTATGATATAATAAAAAGCGGTGCTAATCTTCCATTACCATTTCGTAGTTGGGATACCTATATTAACCCTAAACTTAGTCAGGGTACACATCAAATTTGAAGGAAAGAAGGAAATAAGTTTATCACAAACAATTTAACGAATCTAAAAGTCTATCTTAATTCTGAAACATATCCATATGATGATTTAAAATTAGATTTTAACAAGAATCGTTTTGCACTCCTCTATGAAATGTATTCAAAGTTTCAAAATAGTTACTATAACCGAAACGAAACTCCATTGCTTTCCCCAACCGATTTTCTAAATAAGGCTCCGATTGTTGTTGTAGATTTATCATATCAAAATGAAATGGTAAAATCTGGTCCCATTGATGTTAAGATATCAGCAGAGCCTAGTGCTACATCTAATGAAAGTGCACAGCTATATTGCATACTCTTACATGATCGGTTAGTTGAATACAACCCGTTGAATGGATTAGTTCACCGCATTGTTTAACGGATATTAACGATATTGATATTCAAGGGTTCTACGGAAACAATAAACAATTTATTTTAAAAGAAATTGGAGTGGTTTTTAGTAACAATGCACAAAAGGGATAATGCACAAAAGGGACAATGCACACTTGTTCAGTTTCACACGCTCACCTCGCAACCTTTAATACCGCACACGCACACACACCCTCGAACACATTAACTCTTGAACTAGGGTCTGCCAAACTGTCAAATATCAATAAGATATCTTGAGTCACACGCTTTTGTACACTAGCGCCTGAGTCACACGCTTCTGTACACTAGCGCCTGCGTACACACATTCACCCTCTAACACCTGCGCATGCAAACACGCTCATACATGCTCAGTTTCCCACGCACACGCACACACACCCTCGAACACATTTACCCCGTCGCACGTGCGCATGCTCACACTATCAACCCATTAATTATCCCTATTACAAATAACCGATCAACATGTTTATTAGGATTCTTTATTACCTAATCCTCCTCCTTCCCTTCATTTACACACCCTCTAGAACCCGCGCCCATATTACACTTGACCTTTTTTACCTCAGTGATAGGGGACCACCTCACGTACATACCTTTTTATCCCTCATGCACCTTTTTTACACCTCACACCACTTTTTGTCCCAGAACCCGCGCCCATTGTCTTAGAACCCTCGCCCATATTACACCTAACCTTTTTTACCCCTCACCTGACCTTTTTATCCCTCACCTGACCTTTTTATCCCTCACGTACCTTTCTACCGGAAACCACCTCACTCCACTTTTTGCACCAGAACCCGTATGATATATCTACTCAGGGCACTGTAACCGTTGGTTGGTCAAGGTGCAGCATCATCCAGGATTTCCGGCCCACGAGATGCTACGGGTGCTGGATACGGAATCCGAGCAACGTCGTTCAAGGCGATCGATCGGGCATATTGCTGTTTGCGATGCGGTGAGCAAGGGCACAAGGCAAAGGGGTGTATTGCACTACCAAAATGCCTAATTTACAGCAGCGAGGTGGATAGGAACTACCCGACGGGTAGTTTTGCATGCATAATTCAATCATTATTGACGAGACTGGCAAATCAGCTATCAAATGTTGCAGCCTTCTACCCGGACCAGTTTGAGGAGATGCTAGAGCTGATGGTGAGTTATGCGAGAGGGCGTAGTCCGAAGATAATCGCTGGAGACTTTAATGCCTGTGCATTAGAGTGGGGCAGCAGGCTATGTGATAGACGCGATGGAAATGCTGGTCCTGATACTGTTGTACGACGGTCGCAAGCCTACGTTCAACAATGATAGGGGAACGTCATTTATCGACATTACCTTTGTCAGTAGAGGACTAGTAGCCAACTCTAATTAGAGTTGGATGGTCCATGATGCGGTAACTCTAGGCGATCACGCACTGATTTCCTTCAGCCTCTTACCGCGACAGCAGAGGAGAACAGTCGGGCAAGCTTGGGACACCAGGAAGATCGATGAAGATATGCTGGCATACCAAATCGACTCCCTGGTAATCACAAATGACCATGCAGAGACAATGGCGGCTGACCTCATGAAGAAGCTTGCAGCAACGTGCAACGTGCAAAATAGAACTAAGGCGCAGCGTAAGCCACCTGTGTACTGGTGGAGCGCCACCTTAAGTCAACTTCGGTCTGAATGCCTTAGGGCAAGGAGAAAGGCGCAAAGAGCCAAAAGTAGCACCCAGCATGCGGAACTACTGGAGGACTTTAAAAGCAAACGAATAGAATTCAAGCATGGCATATCAGCTGCCAAGTCGCATGCCTACAGGGAACTGCTTGATAGTGTTGATAAAAATCCCTGGGGTCTGGCATATAAGCTCGTATCCAACAAGCTAAAAAGAGAAGTCAACGCCATCGGACCCTGATGTCCTGGCTAGCATTGTAGCGGAACTATTCCCAATGCAGACCACGGCATGCCAGCCAACAACAGTAGTCCCTTCTCCTGATTTTCCGTGCGTCGCGGAATTCGAAGTCGTTGAGGCAGCCAAGCGATGGTCAAGGCAATGGCGTTGGCTAGACCTGACATATTCAGGGACACGTTCGAGCAGTGCCTCACGGACGGGGTCTTTCCCATGAGGTGGAAAAGCCAGAAATTAGTGCAGTTACCGAAATGCAGAGGACCTGCACATGCCGCAAACAGCTATTGCCCATTATGCCTACTGGATATTGTGGGTAAATTATTGGAGCGAATCCTGTTTTCCCGAATAGAGGCAATCACCGAGAGCATCAATGGCCTTGGAAGTCAGCAGTATTGCTTCCGGAAGGGTAAGAGCACCTTGGATGCACTCATGGCTGTGAGAACGAAGGAGTATTGTGCAATCGTTGTTGGTTGTAAAGAACGCCTTTAATACCGCTAGATGACCTGTAATCCTCGGCGCCATGCATAGAATGGGTATCCCTGAGTACTTGAGGAACGTCGTTGGTACGATGCGGAGGCTGGCCCGAAAAGGTACCGTGTATCGGCAGGTGTTCCCCAAGGATCTGTACTTGGACCGATCCTGTCAAACATCATGTACGATGGGATCCTGGGCATCAACAGGGCATTAGGAGCTAAACTGCATTGCTTTGCGGACAACGTGGACATAACAGTAGTTGCCAAAAATATAGCAGATCTTTAAGGGAAATGCAATGCGACAATTCCTGCGGCCACATGCTATCATTCAAGGACCATGCTAGATAAGCATGCAGGAAGCCAGCAATCACATCTGCTGCCCTTTCTAGACTGATGCCCAACGTAGGAGGTCCCAGAAATCCGGTAAGGTAACTGCTAGTGGCGGTTGCAAAGTCTACGCTAACCTATAACCAATTTGGAGCAACGCCACCATAAAAAGCTCATACATGTATATGAAAGGAGCGCGCTCGGTGCTACGATCTATGGCCCTTAGGCTTATACAAGGCTTCAGGACAGTTTTCGAAGACGCAGCTTTAGCTCTGGCAGGCTTGCCACAAATCGACCTAGAGATTAAGGCTCTGAGTCAAATTCGTGAAGGCGCCACCCCGCTAGAGGCTCACGAACGGCTGATAGGAGAATAGCAGAGCCGATGGCAAACATCGCAACGGGGGAGGTGGTCCTACCAGCTCATCCCCGAACTAGCGGTATGGGTAGAGTGTGGTCATAAAAACTTGGACCACCACCTAACCCAATTCATTACGGACCATGGCTGCTTTCGGGCTTACCTATTCCGATTCTACAATGTTGAGAGCCCAATGCGTCTACTGCCTCGATGCGGTGGAAACAGCTTAGGAAGTTCTAATGAACTGTTCCAGGTTTACGGCGGAGCGTGAGCAGCTAAGAGCGATGACTGGGAATCCGCACAACCCAACTGTACTGTTCGCAGCTGTGATGGAGAGCAGTGAGGCATGGGCGCTAGGACATAGGATCATCACCAACATAATGAAACGGGTCCGAGCTGACGAGATAGTCAACAGATCTGGAGGCTAAAGAAGGACAAGAGTTCCTGTGTGGTGGCGGGAGAAGAATACTACCTCAGCGTACCCGGCTTGTCGTAAAAGGCGACTGAAGGGTGGAAGGACGTGCGTCTCATGGCCAACATTTAACAAAGGGAGTGCGAGTGGCATCACATCCTGCTCATCGAAGTCATACCTTGACTGGCAGTCCCGATGAGCGAGTAAAGGACTGAAGAGCATACGGAGGTTGTTGTTTTAGTACGTAGGCATAACTCTACTTGGAGAGTTATAAACCGTGCAAGCCACCTACGGTAGGTGGTATCTTTAGAAGATTTTAATTTTCCTACCTACGATGACATTGCGGTCATCAAACGGGGAGTAGTGACCGTTGGATGGTCACGGTGCCGTATCATCCAAGATGTCCGGCCTACGAGGTGCTACAGGTGCCTGGGCTACGGACACCGTGCTGCCAGCTGCAAAGCTCCTGATCGCTCAGACTGCTGCTTGAGGTGCGACGAACAAGGACACAAGGCAAAAAGATGCAATGCACCGCTATACGTGAATCACTACGTTGCTGCTCAAAGCCTTCTGGGACAGACAGCGGTGGATCGCAACGTATACGTGATGCTCCTAACCGAACCATACCTCTCGAGCGGTGGAAACTCGGCGCTGATCCTGGACGAGTCGGGCAAGGCGGCCATCGAGTGTAGCAGTAGCGGGCAACCTCGCCAATGCGTGGCATTGCAAATGTGAGGGTCAAGGGAGTGCATATGTACAGCTGTTAGGCTCCTCCTAGTGAAAGCCCGGACCAGTTTAAAGGGATGCTCGAGGTGCTCGTGAATCATGCTAGAGGGCGCAGGCCGACAGTCATAGCTAGTGACTTCAACGCCTGGGCTACCGAATGGGGTAGCCGAATCTCCAACGCCAGAGGGCATGTAGTAGTTGACGCCATGATGATGGTTGATCTGGTTCTGCTAAATAACGGACGCAAGCCGACGTTCAACAATGACAGGAGCACATCTTATATCGACGTCACCTTTGTCAGCAGAGGGCTAGTGGCGAACTCAAACTGGACCATACAATGATCACGTTTAGTAACCGATCAATGGGCACTACACACCATCAGCGGAATGGCGCACCTCGTCCAGAATAGGATGTCAGGAAACTGGACCACGATATACTGTCGAATCAAATAGACTCCCTGCAAATTCCAATTGGGCAGGCTGAGATAATGGCGGCTGTATTAACGAAGCTTCTAGTAGCAACGTGTGATCCAAAGATGCCAAGAAAAAAGAAGGCCAAGCGTAAGCCTCCGGTCTATTTGTGGAGTGCTTCCTTACTCCAGTTACGGCCGGAGTGCTTTATGGCAAGAAGAGCTCAAGCACGTGCCTATAAGGACCTGCTGGAGGGTATAGACGACGACCCTTGGGGCCTAGCTTATAAGCCTGTAAGCAAAAACCTGAGCAGGTGGAATAGTACACCTGATGACCCCGAGATACTGTCCAGCATTGTGTCTGAACTATTCCCCATGCAGACGACCTTATGGCAGGCAATAGTGGAATCTCCAGTCTCTCCCTTTCCAGATGTCACCGTCAGCGAAGTCATCGAGGCAGCTAAACGGACCAAGCCCAACAAGGCCCCAGGCCTGGATGGAATCCCGGGAGTGGTGATCAAAGCAGTGGCGCTGGCCAGACCTGATATCTTTAGCAGCAGTGTCTACTTGGCGGAGTCTTCCCTAAGCAGTGGAAAAGACAAAAGCTGGTCTTATTGCCGAAAGGGAAAGGTTCAGCGCATCATGCAGGCAACTACCGACATACCGACTGTATGCTCTCATAGAAACCATAACCGAGAGCCCGAATGGTCTAGGGAGGCATCAATACGACTTCCGAAAGGGAAGAAGCACTCTAGATGCGTTCTCTGCGGTGGAGAACATTGTGAGGAACGCTTTCAACGGCGACAGATGGTTAGGTGGCAGAAAGGAGTATTGCGCAATCATCACTCTGGACGTGAAGAACGCCTTCAACACGGCAAGATGGCCCGTAATTCTCAGCGCAATGAGAAATATGGGTATCCCGGATTATCTAAGGATCGCTGTAGGCAGCTACTTCCGTGATCGTATCCTTTGCTACGATACGTCAGCTCGCCCGAGATACTATGGAGTCTCGTCAGGTGTTCCACAAGGTTCGGTACTTGTTCCGATCCTCTGGAACATCATGTACAATGGGATCCTGGGCATCAGCAAAGCAGAAGGAGCTGAGCTACATTGTTTTGCGGACGACGTGGTCATTACGGCAGTCGGAAAAACATTAGCTGAACTGTAGAGCAAGTGCAATGTGACGATCAGATCATCCATCGACAGGCTCGAGAAGGTCGGCCTTAAGATCGCGGCACACAAAACTGAGGCATTTCTCTTGAGCAGCAGAAAAGCCGTGGAGTCCATGCAGGTCTCTGTTAACTGCATACAAGTGGTTTCAGCTGAATCACTGAAATACCTGGGAGTACAGATTGACCGCAGGCTCACTTTTAAAGATAACGCAAACTATGCAAGCAGAAAGGCAGCACTCACGTCCGCTGCAAAGGCAAGACTTATGCCCAACGTGGGAGGACCCAGAATGCCTGCAAGGAAACTGCTGGTGGCAGTGGCAAAGTCAACACATATATATGCCGCGCCAATATGGAGCGTTGCCACTAACAAACATTCATACATCAAAGGTGCACGATCGGTGGTACGGATATGGCCCTTAGGCTCATTAGAGGATTTTGGACAATATCCGAGGACGCAGCTCTACCTCTGGCAGGTATGCCCCCAATTGACCTGGAGATCAGGACACTTTGCCTAACACGTCATGGTGTTACTTGGGATGAGGCCCAAGGGTGGCTGCTTGGACAATGGCAGGCCAGATGGCAAGCATCGGATCGTGGGAGATGGACCTACCAGCTCGTCCCAGAACTTTCGGTATGGGCAAAGTGTAAACATTAAGTTCTTGACTACCACCTGACCCAGTTCCTCACGGATCATTGTTGTTTCCGAGCCTACTTGTTTCGGTTCCACCACATAAAGTCACCCCAGTGCCTCTTCTGCACTGATGCGTTAGAATCAGCAGAACATGTCCTGTTACACTGTTCGAGGTTTTATGTGGAAAGGGAACAGGGTGGCGCTGTCCTGATCCCCTCTTAACCCAAGAGGGCTTTTCTCAAAAATGATGGCCGACAAAAAGGTATGGGAAGTAGGGCATCGTATCATAATCAACATTATGAAACGGGTTCGAGCGGATGGGATGGCCAACAGAGATGGAGGCTGAATGAGGAGGCGTATTACCGTATGGTGGCGGGACGAGAATACTACCTCAGCCAGCTCGGCTTGTCGGTGATAACTTAACCAGCCATAAAGGAAGGGACTGCAAATGGCATCACATCCTGCTCACCGAAGTCATATCTTGACTGGCAGTCCCGGTGAGCGTGACAAGGACTGGAGACCGTATGAAGGTTTTTGTTTAGTACGTAGGCATAACACTACTTGGAGTGTTATAAACCGTGCAAGCCACCTACGGTAGGTGGTATCTTTAGAAGATTTTAATTTTCCTACCTACGATGACATTGCGGTCATCAAACGGGGAGTAGTGACCGTTGGATGGTCACGGTGCCGTATCATCCAAGATGTCCGGCCTACGAGGTGCTCGTATGAATCGTGCATGCCATCTACGGACGGGGGATGGTATCTTTCGAAGATTTTATTTTCCTCTTGATAACGAATTAAAAAAAAAAAACACACATACATATTTTGCCCACACTGAAATCGGACGAGTTTTTTGTTACGCTGCGCGAAAGTAATCTTAACCACGAAGTCGGCTTGGCGAGATTGGCTGTTTAACTGCCCAAAACCACACGGTGTTAATGAGCTTCATTTCGGCGCGATTAAAAGTGAAAAAACGCGAGCGTTTGGTAATTTGCCAAATTTTCTTGCTTTGCAATTCTGTGAAGCTGAGAACAACAGCTGTCAGCGCTGCCAACTTACGTCAGTAGGCGATCGGACCTGAGCGGCGTTACCAGATTAACTGCGCTGCCAGGGCTGCTCGATCAGTTGGTCGCGAAATTCAAATATTCAATTTGTATGTTAATAGCAATATTCAAAAATTAATTAAATTTGAATTTTATTGAGGTGGAGGTGGTTGTTGAAATTGCGAAACATCAACAAAATTTATATTTATATATAAATTTTTGTGGAGTTGACCGATATTTAGCAAGAGAAACGGCGAAAATGTCACGGACAGACTAATCATCAACCTCTCACCATCTCGGTGCCTATGTAGAGGCTGTGGTGTCCGTGAAGAGGTGGAATAACCTCCATCAGTCGACGCCTAGGAGAAATCCGTGGAATACGTGGGACCCTTGTTAAATCTGTTGCTCCACGTTCGCACATTATAATCTGTTGACACCTGTGAATTAATGGGTCCAGCGGGGGGCATTGCCCCCGACGACGTGGTGGACCCATTCAAACGAAGCGCCAGAATGTCCAAGTCCCCCTACCAGCGGCTGTGAGCGTAGTGCAAGCCGTCCCTCAGATGCTGACGATAATACCCAGCATCAGTAGATCTGCAGTAGTAGAGAACTTCGCCCCTCCAGTATCTCTAATGACCAAGAAGAAGATCTCTGATCTCATCAGCGTGCCGACCCAAAAAGCATCAGCAAAAACCCTGCCTGTTTCGGCGACTAGGCCAGTAGACCTGTCGGCCTACAAAGACGAGGACTTGCGCAGCATTTTGGGCATTATGAACTAAAAAATAACGGTACTGCTATCAGCCACGATACCCGGGAAACTAAGGGTGTGATTTCGGAGATGGCAGCTCTAAATGCCAGAGCAATACAGCTGCAAGAGGCCATAGTTAAGGTGGCCTCATCAGTGAGCACGGCAACCCAGGTGGAAGCGCAACTCAAACCATCGAGCACCCTGGCAGCCAGCAAAAGGAGCGTCCCAGTAAAGCCTTCCTCGAAGAAGCTTACCGCTAGCAAGGACGTGACCTTGCAGACGTCTAAGGTGAAGGAGCCTGTTCCGCCCAGCTTCGCGTCCGTTGCCAAAGAGGGTAGCAAAAAGGTGGAGTGGACTAAGGAGACACCTAAGCGACTACGCAAAAAGCCGCAGGCTATTATAATTAAAAAGACGGGAGAAGTTTCGTACATGGATATGCTCCGTAAGCCCAAAGCAGATTCCAGCCTGTCAGAACTTGGAAGTCATGTCAAAAAAATCAGGAGGACTCAACAAGGAGAGTTGTTGCTCGAAGTGAAGGGGAAAGTTTCTGCAAGCATGCGCAAATACAGAGGAGCTATTGAAGAATCTGTTCGGGAATTGGCTGCAATCCGCACCGGCTCGCAGAGAATGGCGCTAACCTGCAGCGGCATGGATGAGGCGACGACAGCAAAGGAGCCTTACAAATGCATGGCCTCCCAATTTGATCGCTCGGTGCGGCACACGAAGGCACAAAGCGAACGACTGTGTTAATCCGCCGAAATGCCTGATCTGCAACAGCGATGTAGACAGGTATCACCCGACAGGTAGTTTTACATGCCCTACCTTCAAAGCAAGCACAACAAAAGGAGTCTTGAGTCGCCGTGCTGATGATTAACATATTACAGCTAAATGTCAACCACTGCGCAGCTGCACAGAGCCTTCTGTCCCAGACAGCTTTAGAGCGCAATGCTGACGTTATGTTCCTCAGTGAACCGTACGCCCCAGGTGTGGGAAATTCAGGAGTGCTCTTCGACTGTCATATGCTGCAGAAACCTCTACATAGAGGACCAGGTAAGCGTGCCAATGCGTGGCATTGCGTAGCATTGAAGTGTGTTAACCTGTATAGCTGCTATGCCCCGCCTAGTGACAGTTCGGACCTCTTCGAGGAGCTGCTAAATAATCTAATACACCACGCTAGAGGGCACACGCCTGTAGTCATTGCATGTGACTTCAACGGCTGGGCAATTGAACAGGGAAGTCGGACATCTAATCCTAGAGGAAGGGCCGTTATTGAATCCCTGAACCAGCTGGTGCTGTTTAATGATGGTGGCAAGCTGACGTTTAACAACGACAGAGGTACATCATTCATCGATGTCACCTTTGTTAACAGAAGTCTAGCCTCCACTGCAAAATGCATGGTTCAGGAGGACGTAACGCTGAGCGATCACGCCCTAATTACATTCAGCGTCCGCACGACGTGCATCACACAACGACAGGCAAGGAGTACTCTCGGGCAAGCATGGGACATCAGAAAGCTGGACAAGGACATGCTGGCTCCCAACATCGAGCAAATGGAGCTAGCAAATGGACAGGCGCTCATAAAATGCTAGAAGCTGCATGCGATGCAGCAATGCGGCGAAAGAAAAAAAGAGCAAACGCAAATCTCCGGTTTAATGGTGGAACGGCTCCCTCAACCAGCTACGCTCGGAATGCTTCAGGGCAAGGAGACAGGCGCAACGAGCCAGAGGACACACTCAGCACGCAGAATTATATGAGGCGTACAGATCGAAACGTGCGGAGCTTAGAAATGGCATAGTTGCTGCTAAAGCAAATGCTTTTAAGGAGTTGCTGACGAGTGTAGACGAAGATCCACGAGGTATCGCCTACAAAATGGTTAGTAATGAACTGAAAGCCGCTAAAAGAGGTAATCTACAGGACCCAGTTCTACTATCAAATATCATGGAGGAGCTATTTGGCAACCCGCACAAGAAATCCCTGCTCCCGATTTCCCGTGTGTCACTGCATGTGAGGTCATCGAAGCGGCAAAAAAAAATAAAGCCCAACAAAGCACCTGGTCTCGATGGCGTCCCAGGTGTCGTAGTTATGGCTGCCGCAAATGCTAAGCCAGAAATCTTCAGGGACACCTTCCAACAGTGTCTGATAGATGGTGTCTTCCCATCCCGTTGGAAGAGCATGAAGCTGGTACTATTGACGAAAGGAAAGGGACCAACTAATGCTGCAGAAGTTACCACTTCGGGTGTACCCCATTGCACTCTGGACAGCAGCAACACTGATTACAATGGGATCGACATTCACATCACGGAAAAGGCTTCTTTCGCGGAAACACGGAGCAGAACAGCAACGTTACACATATACACATACATATACATATATATATAAGAGCTGTCTGCGAACAGCATACATATAATAAAGCATATACATATGCCAATAAAAACTCATTCCTATTGTGAAGTTCATCGAGAGTAGACGTGTTTTCTTTAAATAGTTTCGCAGACAAGACATGTCTCTAATTAAAATATTGTTACCCTCCAAGCCACGGTTGGTAACTGGCGCAGCCGGACTCGTCATTGGACTAGAAGAAGAGCCGAGGACGAAGACCCCACGCAATGCAGATCGGGATAGTGCCGCCTAGCAACATACATGTACGACATGTATATGAATACATAAATAAAGAGCCAACTAGGTTCACGGGTGAAACAGGCGTCTATGCCCACTCGCAACGTTCAGTAAAGGGCCAACTAGGCTCACAGATAAAACAGGCGCCTATGCCCATCCGCAATGAAATGTTCAATTGGCAATTGTATTGTTCGCCGTGTTCTATTTGTTCACACGCTATCCTCTATATGGCAGTGTGAGGTGCCAACTTCATATTGGTCGAATAGTTCGCTTACATTACGATAGCTGATTTGAACATACATACAAAATGTACAAGTATATAAAACATGCGTATTAGTTTTAGTTTTCATCAGCAATAATTCCAATGAATTCAAGTCGATTCTGCAGTTCGGACGTCGCGACTGGTCTGGCGTCTAACCAACGTCGCTGTCGCTGATAGTTAGAAGCTGTATACGTTCGTCCGATCACATGCATTACCCAAGTTCTG
>JAEIGL010000263.1:0-17778 GCA_018903715.1 Zaprionus davidi | reverse complement strand
TTTATTTAAGAAAGTATGAGCATAAAACCAAGTGCTTCTGTCAGCTAACAAGGGCGGCGGCGGAGCGCGAAGCGCGAGCGCCATCTATCGGGATTAATTTCAAAGCATGTGCATATGCATATGTGTATGAATTTAAGAAATTAAACTACACGGGAACATAGGTCGAATGGTATCCCACTGTCGCGTTAAGCGCGACTGTTGTTCTCGTTAATTTTTATTTCGTGGTCGAGTAATCTATTCTTGACAAACGCTAAAGTAAGATTCTCCTCAGCTAAGGTCTCAATCGCGGTTATTACCCCATTATATGAAGATGGCATTGTCAACAACAAATGTGACACCTTATCCATTTCATCGATTTTCGCGCCTGACGCTAACAACTCACTTATTAATTCGTCAAAAATATTAAAATGGCCTTGCAATGCTATTTTACCATGCAGCTTGAGAGACAGCAATCGCTTTCGAACAGCTAATTGCGACGCCAAACTTTTGCGCTCATAAATGGCGTCTAAATTCCTAAGAATTTGTCGCGACGTATTGTCGGCTGTTGCAAACTTCAAAAACGAATCACTTAAATGCTCTATCAACGTGCTTTTTGCGCATCTCTCTGATTTTATCCAAATATCAGTAGTTCTCTCAGGAACTTCCTGATCAACTACTTTTAAAACATCTAGTTCAGCGAGAAGGGCTCTAATTCTAAATTTCCAAACAGAATATTTTTCACCGTCAAACGGTTTTATGTTGCGCTTTACTTTTTCCATGTCCTTTCTTTTTATTAAAAATAATTCACAGACACTTCTAATTAAGTTTAAATTACACTTATTATTTAACACATTGTAATCTGGGCCCATAACCTATTGGGAATCGACGTTAAATAATTAGACCAGATTTGTTTTGTAGTGATAAATTAATATTCTAGCTTTTATTTTAGCACCAGCAACCAGCCACTCTCGTGAGTGTCAAAATCAAAAGAGGAAGAATCCACCGCCTCTTTCACTTTAAGTGTGACCGAATATCTTAAAAACTATAATGCCATTTTTGGTATTTTATTAAATACTAATTCGGGGATATTTTAGTTTCATATTTCAACAGTCAAGGCAACTGATGGACCTAATATGTCCAGCAGCTCCCCTGACCCAATCAGCAGTGTTGCTGTCGTCGCACACAAGGAGCAGCCGTGAAAGCTTCACCCTGGGATGATGCTGTTGAAGTCGCATCAGACTTTTCTGAGTTTTTAAGAGTATCCATGTACAGGGTCCGCCATCTAACATATTTTTTTTTTGAACTAGTGGTTATTTTAAGTGTGGTAACACTGATGTTACATCTGATTTGAAAGAAAGTTAGTTTTATCCTTCCGCTGAACGAAAATGGTTGTGTATACGATTGAGGACCGAGTTAAAATAGTGCAGTTTTACTTTGAAAATTATGGTAATGTTGCAGAATGTGTGCGAAAATTACGCACGGAAATGAGCCGTAACAAAGCACCGTCCGCTCCGTATGTACGCTTTCTTTTTAAAAAATTGAGAGAAACCTGCACAATTATTGATAAACCATCGCGTGAGAAACCAAAAAAAGTGCGTACTGCCGGTAATACCGCTGCTGTGGCCGAGAGTGTGCGTGAGGCGCCCGGAACATCAGTGAAGCCGTTACGGTCAATGGCGAATGCTACCGCGCCATGTTAACGGATTGGTTCTTTCCGGAAATCAAAGAGGAGGACTTGGACAACATTTTGTTCCAGCAAGACGGCGCTCCGTGCCACACAGCCAACGTTACGATTGATCTTGTGCGCACTCTTTTTGGAGACCGAATTATCAGCCGAAATTCTGATGTCGGTTGGCCACTTCGGAGCTGTGATTTGACACCGTTGGATTATTATTTGTGGGGCGCCGTCAAAGACAAGTGTTATGTGGACAAGCCAGCAACAATTCAAGCTTTGAAGGATCACATTCCCGTCGCCGAAATACGTCCGCAAACAATCGGAAATGTCCTCAAAAATTGGGTCGGCCGTATGGCGTACTGCAAGGCGTACTGCCAGGCGTACTGCAAGGCGTACTGCAAGGCGTACTGTATGGCGTACTGCAAGGCCAGCCGAGGCAGCCATTTGAACGAACTTGTGTTCCATAAGTAACCGGAAGGTTTGTTCTTTAATACGAACAAATAAATTTGATGATCGGATGAACCGTTTTTGTTTTATTGCATTTAAAAAAAAAAAAAGTTACGTATATTTGATCCCACAAGTAGGCGGGAAGGGAAAGTCGCCCACGGCATAGCCGCGTGCCGTGGGAAGTCTGAATACCATAAAACTGGAGGGCGACAGGTATCCAGATTCCGCATATTAGAGACCGGGGTAACCCCGGCCATGCATCCATTAGCGTATGCTGTTCCGCCTTGGATTGGGGTGATTTACAGATTCACGATCTTCGCCCGACTACAATCAGTCAGCACCCCTAGCAGAAATATGACCGTACTAGGGGCCTACTTCCAACCGCCCTCACGTGGAGAGTATAGCCACACTTCCGTCAGTAGGAGTAAGGATGGGACGTACCCCAGCCAAAACCGTGGTAACATTTAGTTCCCCTTACGGGGTCTGACGGCTGACAGCCGAGAGAGAGAGAGAGATGATATAAAAGTCTTAGACTTTTTTAAGGGGTCACCGACAGAGTGAGAGCCTAAGGTGATCTATGGTAGGGTGGGCATTCGCTGTTGTCACAACATCAGCACAGGAATTTAAGCACCAGCTGCAGCAGCAATACCAGCGCAGCTCCAAACGAGAAAAGAAAATAAACTCAAAAATTTATATGTTTGTCATTTTTAGTATATTTTTTTGTCCAGATTGATCTTCGTCGTCTGTCTATTTTGTAACTACTTAAAATTTATGAATATTACACGCGGAATTTAAATAAAATTAATAATGCAAAGCAGCAAATATAGTTGTGCCGAAAAACCCCCTATACTACCGATTCATTTAGCCGGAACCAGCGCGTGCAAGCTACAACAATATTTAAATACCAACCGCTTCACAACATACGTTGCATGCTACAGAATTATATTATTATTATTTTTATTTTGGCGCCCAACTTAAGGGGCCGAAAAAAAATGCGGCTGTTAGCTTTAATTTTTTTTGGTGTCCTGACTTAGAGCTGTTAATTTTATTTTAAAAATTATTAAGCTCTCGGCAAAAATAGTTTGATTTTTGTATCACAAACAACTGATAAACTCAGTTAATTAGTTACAGAATCATTGTCCAATTGTTGCACAATTTGCTCTGTTGAAGTACTATATGAAAAATAATATTTGCAGAGTATGTGTGCAGAAAATATGAGCTACGCAAGGGAAGTTTATACGTTGAGGTTTGGTTAAAAATTTGGAATTTGTTTCCATTTCCGCATATAACGTTCTTGTCGATCTCATCTAAAACATTTTGCTGGCTTTCAAGCATTGTCAAGTGCTAACTGTGCAGTTAATTTACAATTAGTACATTAGTTATGTGAGTGGAATTAAGCATAATGTTGTTGTTGTTATTTCCTCGGATTTATTACATATTCTTACAGTCACAGTTTAGTAAAATGCTTAATAGTTATTCAGATTATTATAATTAAAACTGCCTTGTCGAGGGTTTGGCCATGTTAAGTTATTGTTGCAGGAAGAAAATCGCTACAAGTTAAAATACAGATCTACCGCTCAACAACGCCAACCTTTTTTTTCACCTGGAAAAAAAATTGTAAATGTCATGTAATTAAATTAAATTGGTGCAATAAGTTTATTTCCTTATCGTTACATGTTCTCCAACATAATTTGCTATGAAATATTTTTTTATTTATCTAATTTTTAAAATAATATTTATTTAAGAAAGTATGAGCATAAAACCAAGTGCTTCTGTCAGCTAACAAGGGCGCCATCTATCGGGATTAATTTCAAAGCATGTGCATATGCATATGTGTATGAATTTAAGAAATTAAACTACACGGGAACATAGGTCGAAGGGTATCCCACTGTCGCGTTAAGCGCGACTGTTACGATGAGTAATCTATTCTTGACAAACGCTAAAGTAAGATTCTCCTCAGCTAAGGTCTCAATCGCGGTTATTACCCCATTATATGAAGATGGCATTGTCAACAACAAATGTGACACCTTATCCATTTCATCGATTTTCGCGCCTGACGCTAACAACTCACTTATTAATTCGTCAAAAATATTAAAATGGCCTTGCAATGCTATTTTACCATGCAGCTTGAGAGACAGCAATCGCTTTCGAACAGCTAATTGCGACGCCAAACTTTTGCGCTCATAAATGGCGTCTAAATTCCTAAGAATTTGTCGCGACGTATTGTCGGCTGTTGCAAACTTCAAAAACGAATCACTTAAATGCTCTATCAACGTGCTTTTTGCGCATCTCTCTGATTTTATCCAAATATCAGTAGTTCTCTCAGGAACTTCCTGATCAACTACTTTTAAAACATCTAGTTCAGCGAGAAGGGCTCTAATTCTAAATTTCCAAACAGAATATTTTTCACCGTCATACAGAAGTAAATATATTTTCTTTCTTACATCACCTTTATCTAGTATATAAATACATCGATCAACTGGCGAATTAACAAAACCACACTCCTTTGGTGCTTGATCAAACACCTCGAACCAGCACCTAGCTGCTTGCTTGAGACTGTAAATAGCTTTATTCAATTTACATACAGTACCAACATATGACACACCTTGAGGATCTTTCATATAAATTTCCTCTTTTAACTTTCCATTAAGAAAAGCACTTTTTACATCCATGTGATGTATTTTTAAATCATATTGAATGGAAATTGATAATAACAAACGAAAACTTGTTATCCTAGCCACAAGAGCAAATGTTACTTCATAATCAATATGATATTTCTGCGTGAAACCACGCGCAACTAGTCTCGCTTTGTACCGAAGTGGATTTCCAAATTCATCCGATTTTAAAGTAAATACCCATTTACAATCAACAACATTTACATTTTCAGGCTGCCTAACAATCGACCAGGTATTATTTACCTTATGGGCGTTTAATTCATTTTTAACTGCTTCCTCCCATAAAGACTTGTCCCTTCTGCTTTGTATCTCTTCAAAGGAATTAGGAATATCATTAAAAATAGTATGGGCGTTTAGAATGTGACTATTAAAGTCAAGTTCATCCTCAGTATAGGATATCTGTGGCCTGTTCTTTAACCTACCACTTCTTCTTGAAACACATTCACTAGCTTGTTCTTGGTCAAACTTTGTCGCCGTACTTTCATTCCAGATTTCTGTTTCAACACCATCCTTACTCTCATTCAGGACATTAATTTCATCACACTCCTTACTTTCATTCGGGAGCTTTCCTTTCCTACTATCATTCGGAAACATTGAAACATTATTTTCCTTACTTTCATTCAGGAAATCTTCTTGATCACCCTCCTTACTTTCATTCAGGAGTTTTATTTGACTCTTTGACCTAGAATTAACCATGTTAGTTTCATCTACTATTACATCTCTTGCCACAAAAAACTTTTACTACTACTCTCAACTTTGTAGTTTGACTATCTGGCTTGAGTATATACAATGATGGGGTATGAAATAATGTTGTTTGGTTATACGTTTTGTTGGCACTTGTTTCATATGTCAAAGATCTTCATACGCCTTCATGAATTGAATGTACCCTTGCTTCAGCGTTGAATGCTTGTGTAGCCGTTTTTCTAATGATTGGAATCTTCTTGACGCTATGCCATGAGACTCCCCCAACGCTGATGCCTCCTCAATTTATAGTAGGCGAGTAATCAACATTTTATCTTCGGCAATTTAAATATTCTGCTCAAATTGGCGCTCACATTCCTTGTCCATTGGCGAAAGACAAGGACCCTTTGTTTAGTTGTTCGTCCACCTTTTCCTGTTCGGTAAGCATCGCATATGTTGATGATGTTGAAGCCTTATTTTGAATTCTTCCCACGATGATCCATTAAAGTTTGGTGCTTTGAAGCATGGGTAGTCCTTTTTTTAACGATACTTGTCCTTTATTCAGAATTTCGAAATAGTGTTTGGCTCTATTTTTCCAGATTTTCCAAAGTGTGGATCTGCCAGTGTAAAAATGTGGCACTTTCCAAATATCGGAACAGATATTACGCGTTGGTTGGAACCTTCTGCTTTGTATCTCTTCAAAGGAATTAGGAATATCATTAAAAATAGTATGGGCGTTTAGAATGTGACTATTAAAGTCAAGTTCATCCTCAGTATAGGATATCTGTGGTCTGTTCTTTAACCTACCACTTCTTCTTGAAACACATTCAATAGCTTGTTCTTGGTCAAACTTTGTCGCCGTACTTTCATTCCAGATTTCTGTTTCAACACCATCCTTACTCTCATTCAGGACATTAATTTCATCACACTCCTTACTTTCATTCGGGAGCTTTCCTTTCCTACTATCATTTGGAAACATTGAAACATTATTTTCCTTACTTTCATTCAGGAAATCTGCTTGATCACCCTCCTTACTTTCATTCAGGAGTTTTATTTGACTCTTTGACCTAGAATTAACCATGTTAGTTTCATCTACTATTACATCTCTTGCCACAAAAAACTTTTCATTATGGGCATCCCATAATTTGAAACCATTTAGTTCATAACCAACTAAAATTGCTTTAAATGATTTCTCGTTAAATTTCCTTTTCCTATTTTTAAGATGAACATACACAGTTGAACCAAAAACTTTAAAATTCTTTAAACTAGGCTTTCTGTTGTGCCACGCCTCATATGGAGTTTTCGAACTTATTCCTTGAGCCAGAAATTAAATTTTCGGCAACGTCACGGCAATAAAGAACATTCTCAAGCGTGATTTGATTTTCATTCTGCAAACCTCACAATTCCACGTTTCGTTGCATAAATGAATTCTCCTTGCTTGGCAACGGCAATCTTTATTGGAGATTCCAGATCAATGTGGTCGATAAATAGCATCTCATCATATATAAGGTGGTGGCACCAGAGTCCAGAATAAAATTCACTTTATTTTTGTTTTTAGAATTTAAATTAACACTTTTTATCATAAACGAGATTCCAGGCTGTGCTGCTGCTGTTTGTGCTTGTTTATTATTTTCTTTATTTTTATTTTTATTACGTATTTATTATTCGTTTATATGCAAAACAATCTTTTTTAAAATGTCCTTCTTTTTTACAGTGATGACATTTTGTTTTGCCCTTTCCCTTAAATGGTTTACGAATTTTATTCTTATTATTTTGAAAATAATTATTTCTAGTATTACTATTGTTTTGAATTTCTGCTGTCAAAACTTTTCTGCTTGTATCATACTCGTTTTTAATTTTTATTTCGTGGTCGAGTAATCTATTCTTGACAAACGCTAGAGTAAGATTCTCCTCAGCTAAGGTCTCAATCGCGGTTATTACCCCATTAAATGAAGATGGCATTGTCAACAACAAATGTGACACCTTATCCATTTCATCGATTTTCGCGCCTGACGCTAACAACTCACTTATTAATTCGTCGAAAATATTAAAATAGTCTAGCAATGCTATTTCACCATGCAGCTTGAGAGACAGCAATCGCTTTCGAACAGCTAATTGCGACGCCAAACTTTTGCGCTCATAAATGGCGTCTAAATTCCTAAGAATTTGTCGCGACGTATTGTCGGCTGTTGCGAAATTCAAAAACGAATCACTTAAATGCTCTATCAACGTACTTTTTGCGCATCTCTCTGCTTTTATCCAACTATCTGTAGTTCTCTCAGGAACTTCCTGATCAACTACTTTTAAAACATCTAGTTCAGCGAGAAGGGCTCTAATTCTAAATTTCCAAACAGAATATTTTTCACCGTCAAACGGTTTTATGTTGCGCTTTACTTTTTCCATGTGCTTTTTTTTTTTTTATAACAAGAATTCACACACACTTCTAATTAAGTTTAAATTACACTTATTATTTAACACATTGTAATCTGGGCCCATAACCTATTGGGATTCGACGTTAAATAATTAGACCAGATTTGTTTTGTAGTGATAAATTAATATTCTAGCTTTTATTTTAGCACCAGCAACCAGCCACTCTCGTGAGTGTCAAAATCAAAAGAGGAAGAATCCACCGCCTCTTTCACTTTAAGTGTGACCGAATATCTTAAAAACTATAATGCCATTTTTGGTATTTTATTAAATACTAATTCGGGGATATTTTAGTTTCATATTTCAACAGTCAAGGCAACTGATGGACCTAATATGTCCAGCAGCTCCCCTGACCCAATCAGCAGTGTTGCTGTCGTCGCACACAAGGAGCAGCCGTGAAAGCTTCACCCTGGGATGATGCTGTTGAAGTCGCATCAGACTTTTCTGAGTTTTTAAGAGTATCCATGTACAGGGTCCGCCATCTAACATATTTTTTTTTTGAACTAGTGGTTATTTTAAGTGTGGTAACACTGATGTTACATCTGATTTGAAAGAAAGTTAGTTTTATCCTTCCGCTGAACGAAAATGGTTGTGTATACGATTGAGGACCGCGTTAAAATAGTGCAGTTTTACTTTGAAAATTATGGTAATGTTGCAGAATGTGTGCGAAAATTACGCACGGAAATGAGCCGTAACAAAGCACCGTCCGCTCCGTATGTACGCTTTCTTTTTAAAAAATTGAGAGAAACCTGCACAATTATTGATAAACCATCGCGTGAGAAACCAAAAAAAGTGCGTACTGCCGGTAATACCGCTGCTGTGGCCGAGAGTGTGCGTGAGGCGCCCGGAACATCAGTGAAGCCGTTACGGTCAATGGCGAATGCTACCGCGCCATGTTAACGGATTGGTTCTTCCCGGAAATCAAAGAGGAGGACTTGGACAACATTTTGTTCCAGCAAGACGGCGCTCCGTGCCACACAGCCAACGTTACGATTGATCTTGTGCGCACTCTTTTTGGAGACCGAATTATCAGCCGAAATTCTGATGTCGGTTGGCCACTTCGGAGCTGTGATTTGACACCGTTGGATTATTATTTGTGGGGCGCCGTCAAAGACAAGTGTTATGTGGACAAGCCAGCAACAATTCAAGCTTTGAAGGATCACATTCCCGTCGCCGAAATACGTCCGCAAACAATCGGAAATGTCCTCAAAAATTGGGTCGGCCGTATGGCGTACTGCAAGGCGTACTGCAAGGCGTACTGCAAGGCGTACTGTATGGCGTACTGCAAGGCCAGCCGAGGCAGCCATTTGAACGAACTTGTGTTCCATAAGTAACCGGAAGGTTTGTTCTTTAATACGAACAAATAAATTTGATGATCGGATGAACCGTTTTTGTTTTATTGCATTTAAAAAAAAAAAAAGTTACGTGTATTTGATCCCACAAGTAGGCGGGAAGGGAAAGTCGCCCACGGCATAGCCGCGTGCCGTGGGAAGTCTGAATACCATAAAACTGGAGGTCGACAGGTATCCAGAGTCCACATATTAGAGACCGGGGTAACCCCCGGCCATGCATCCATTAGCGTATGCTGTTCCGCCTTGGATTGGGGTGATTTACAGATTCACGATCTTCGCCCGACTACAATTAGTCAGCACCCCTAGCAGAAACATGACCGTACTAGGGGCCTACTTCCAACCGCCCTCACGTGGAGAGTATAGCCACACTTCCGTCAGTAGGAGTAAGGACGGGACGTACCCCAGCCAAAACCGTGGTAACATTTAGTTCCCCTTACGGGGTCTGACGGCTGACGGCCGAGAGAGAGAGAGAGATGATATAAAAGTCTTAGACTTTTTTAAGGGGTCACCGACAGAGTGAGAGCCTAAGGTGATCTATGGTAGGGTGGGCATTCGCTGTTGTCACAACATCAGCACAGGAATTTAAGCACCAGCTGCAGCAGCAATACCAGCGCAGCTCCAAACGAGAAAAGAAAATAAACTCAAAAATTTATATGTTTGTCATTTTTAGTATATTTTTTTGTCCAGATTGATCTTCGTCGTCTGTCTATTTTGTAACTACTTAAAATTTATGAATATTACACGCGGAATTTAAATAAAATTAATAATGCAAAGCAGCAAATATAGTTGTGCCGAAAAACCCCCCCATACTACCGATTCATTTAGCCGGAACCAGCGCGTGCAAGCTACAACAATATTTAAATACCAACCGCTTCACAACATACGTTGCATGCTACAGAATTATATTATTATTATTTTTATTTTGGCGCCCAACTTAAGGGGCCGAAAAAAAAATGCGGCTGTTAGCTTTAATTTTTTTTGGTGTCCTGACTTAGAGCTGTTAATTTTATTTTAAAAATTATTAAGCTCTCGGCAAAAATAGTTTGATTTTTGTATCACAAACAACTGATAAACTCAGTTAATTAGTTACAGAATCATTGTCCAATTGTTGCACAATTTGCTCTGTTGAAGTACTATATGAAAAATAATATTTGCAGAGTATGTGTGCAGAAAATATGAGCTACGCAAGGGAAGTTTATACGTTGAGGTTTGGTTAAAAATTTGGAATTTGTTTCCATTTCCGCATATAAAGTTCTTGTCGATCTCATCTAAAACATTTTGCTGGCTTCCAAGCATTGTCAAGTGCTAACTGTGCAGTTAATTTACAATTAGTACATTAGTTATGTGAGTGGAATTAAGCATAATGTTGTTGTTGTTATTTCCTCGGATTTATTACATATTCTTACAGTCACAGTTTAGTAAAATGCTTAATAGTTATTCAGATTATTATAATTAAAACTGCCTTGTCGAGGGTTTGGCCATGTTAAGTTATTGTTGCAGGAAGAAGATCGCTACAAGTTAAAATACAGATCTACCGTTCAACAACGCCAACCTTTTTTTTCACCTGGAAAAAAAATTGTAAATGTCATGTAATTAAATTAAATTGGTTCAATAAGTTTATTTCCTTATCGTTACATGTTCTCCAACATAATTTGCTATGAAATATTTTTTTATTATTATCTAATTTTTACAATAATATTTATTATTAGGTTTTAGGTTTAAAGGTCTTTTTTTTATAAATAAGAAATGCCGTTAACTCGCAGCACAGAAGATTTGAGTATAGCAGAAGATATAGAATGACATTGTTATATTTGCACTCAAGAAATTTTTGATCCCCAGTTTTTGATTGCTAGCTGTGGACACCAATTTCGCAACGTCTCTTTTAGAACCAAAGTAGCAATCAAAAAAATTTGTCCTGTTTGCAAACAACAACTAATTTTGTCTGAAGCTAATTCAACCATAGATTTGAATACGAATGTTCAGCAGCCATCGAGCTCTAAAACTAGCAAAAGCATACTGTCTACTCCGATTGCAATCCAAACGAGATCTAAGAGCAAACAAATAACAAAAGATCTGCCAGTATTATCTTCCAGAATGAGCAAGTCAACTGAAAATAGTAATATAAATATAGAGCAAGAAGATCAACCGTTACCATCTCAAAATACAATGGATGGTTTCCAACGAGCAATTGCTGAGTCAATAGCAGCAGCAATGGCACAGAAAAACGAATATTTGTTGGCTGGTATGAGGCAATAAACAGAAATTTTGAGTAGACCCATTGCAAATAGCACTACAACTACTGTAAGTTCTGAACCTAGATCTTTGAATGCTCACATGCAAACATTGCCAGCTTTGTAGCAGCAAAGATTCGAACAACTTTAGAGATCTGCTAATCCACAACAGCAGCCCGCAACCTTAGGCAGTGATTATTATTATTATTTTCACTGCTCAAGCCTTGGATGAAGATTTTCAAATTACAGCTCGATATACTAGCAATTCATTTGAAGGTGTCTCCAGTGATTGGTATTGGCGATACCACAAAAGTGTCGTCCAATTAAATTGGGTATCTCTTTGTTCAGCATTAAGAGGACAATTCAAGGATACAAGGACTGATAGGGATATCAGAACAGAAATAGAGCTTCGGAAGCAACGCCATAATGAGTCTTTTGACGATTTTTATGGAGTCATTGCATCGTTAGCTGACAAATTGTCCATTCCTATGCACGAACCCGCATTAGTTGAAACACTCAGAGCAAATCTGCTGCCTGAAATTCAATTAGAAATTTTATATGAATCAGCGAATTCAATTGCACAATTGCGACTCTTAGTTCGGAAGCGGTAAATTTTTATCGCAATGGTGGCTAAGCCACAGATAAATAAATCTCGTCCTGTATTCCGAGAAACTGTGCATGAAATAGATGCTATTGCAAGAAGATTTTAAAATAGATGCCATTAATATTACCTCTTGGAATTGCAAGGCAAGTGGGCATAGATATCAAGAGCATAGATATCAAGGCTAAAAGAAGAGTATTTTGTTATGGCTGTGGCCGCGCGGATACTTATAAGCCACCTTTGAAAAGTACACGCAAACAGATGACGTCGTACGGAATAGGAAGCTCATATTTAAATGTATATACTTTTATTAAAAACAACCCAGATATATCCACAAGTGTTAACACTGAATTCACAGATTTACAATTAAACCGATCTAGCTTGCGCGTAAAGAATTATTTAAAAAAACGCAAACTTGAATAAAAAACTATTTTGGCTGCCGTAGTGGTCAAGTTAAATAACATGCGACCTTATGCAAGTGTCCAGATATTAGGCAAAAATATTATTGTCCTCATGGACACAGGTGGCTTTGCTGCTGAATTAAAAAATAATAAAGATAATGTAAAATCCTTTGCAACCACAGTTCAAACAGCTGATGGTCAACAGCAAAATGTTGTAACTAAAATCATCACCAATATAACATTTAAAGGCGAGTCCAAGCCAATTATTTTATACGTAGTTCCCACATTATCACAGAATCTCTATTTAGGCATTCATTATTGGAGGAGCTTTGATTTGTTGCCAAAAGATTTGGAATTTGAATTAGCAGAGTTATCAGCTTCTACAAATTATCTAAAACGCCCACTGACTACCCTCAAGAAACTACTTTGAAAAATATTATCAAGCAATTTCCATAATTTTTAAAAAGGCTTAGGAAAAACGTCTGTTATTTCTCACCATATTGAAGTCACAAATGAAAAACCAATAAAACAACGCCATTATCCAGTTTCACCAGCAATAGAAAAATTAATATATGCTGAGATTGACAGAATGTTAGATTTGAGAGTTATTGAAGAGTCCAATGAAGTCACTGTAAATGATGCATATCCGATCATAGATGGTATTTTGAGTAGGCTGCCAAAAGCAGAATTTATAACCAGTTTGGATTTGAAAAATGCCTTTTGGCAAATACCACTTGACTCAAACTCACGTGACAAACCAGCCTTTTGTATACCTGGACGACCACTGTATTAGTTCAAAGTTATGCCCTTTGGACTAACAAACTCGCCTCATACCATGTCAAGATTAATGGATAAAGTTGTACCACCTCAATTAAGAAATTAAGTTTTTATTTATTTGGACGATTTATTAATCGTGTCAGATACTTTTGTACGACACATGGCAGTACTATCAATAATAGCTGAAGAATTGGAAAAGCAAACTTAACTATAAATGTTGAAAAAAGTAAATTTTGCTTAAACGAAGTAAAATATTTGGGTCATGTGATTGGCAATGGTATAATCAGTACAGACCCAGAAAAGATAGTATCAATTTCCGAATTTCCAACTCCCAAGTCCATGAAAAAACAGGTGCGACGATTTTTTGGTATGACAGGATGGTATCATAAGTTTATACAAAGTTATGCTGCACTGGCAAGTCCATTGACTCATACATTAAAGAATAAGAGATCATTTAATTGGAGCAACGAAGCTCAAAAGGCTTTTGAAGAGCTTAAACTTAAAATGAGTACATCCCCAGTCTTACACAGACCAGATTTTAGTATACATTGCAATGCTAGTAATACTGGTGTAGGAGCAATTTTAATGCAGGAAAATGAAAATCAGGATGAGATTCCAATATCATTCATGTGGGAATACAAATTAAAGTTTATTTGTTGATTTCATTTGAACATGTAATACAAACGACTTCGAGTTTTGTGCAATTCAACACTCCGAATAAAATAATGCGCACGTCTTTTCAATTCAACAACTTTTCTTTTCTTACTTAAACTTAAAAAAAACCATTCAAAGCGAACAATCGTTTAAAAACTATTCAATGATGTTGCATCGATACTATCCCAATCCTACATTCTGCTATCCTGATAATTCACTCGTCCCGAATGAACCCCATTTTTTCATCAATTCTGCTGCAGTGTTTATTGTTTTAGGCCCTTCTTGATTACCTAGTTTTTCGACATCATAACGTCCATGTTTCATTGCTTTTGTGACTTTATAAGGTCCTAAAAACTTAGCTCTAAGCTTCATAGCTGTTCCATACTGTGTTCTTTTGATAGCCACAACTTCTCCTACTTTATACATATTTTCAACTTTTCTTTTTTCATTAAAACTAATTCTATTCTCTTGCTGGACTCTCTATGTTTTCCTGCGCTTTTTTCCGAGTTTCGTCTGGATCATCTATTAATTGATCTATTTCCGTAAATCATCGTCTTTTTTGCGCATATTTAATCCTGTCAAAATTTTAAAAGGTGTGTATTTAGTTGTCCTTGGCTTTATGTCATTCAGTATTGTAATGGCCCGAGCTTTGCAAGGCGTTCCATTATTAGTTTATGGTAAAATAGCAAAAATAATACCTTCGGCTTTCTTGTAGCCAATGGTAAAGCAGTGCAACGCTGATAAGACCTTCTCTGTGCTAAAATTAGTACACTAAATGCAGTTGTGATACCACCTGTTCTTATCAGAGCATACTTCTAAGCTTATCTTAGAAAGCAGTGCAAATTTTATGATAAGTATTATGATGCCCTTGCAAGCAGTGCAAATGTTATCTTTCTACCTGCCTATCTAATTGTGTCTACTTCGAGGCTGCGGTAAAAGTAATTAAAGCTTTCACTCATCAGCTGGAGTGCGATCACAGTTAACTTCGCCAACTTCGAATACCTTCCAAAAAGCTAGCGATGGCTGGAATTTTTCACTATATAAGGTCCACACGCGGTTGCAGCGGATTTTTTATTGGTTAGAAGAAAAAATTTTAAAACGTACTGAAGTACGTTTGTTCCAGTGAAAAACATTAAAAATTCCGAAGTGACATCGCAAGCGATTATTGGAGGTTTCGAAGGAGTGCACACCAAACTATCGACCTTTGGCTGGCAATAGTAAGGAACGGCATTTGGCACCCAACGCCCAAACTCTGCCTAAAGAAAGTAAGAGAAATGTAAAAAAAATCCACCTTGCTTGTCTTAAGAACTATTATGCAATTCAGTTCCATTCTTTACAGTTCTTCCATTACGAGATCCCTGTCCAAGCAGTTGGTAAAAGCGTTTTGTATCGCCCTGCGGTATATAGTCCGCTCTACCACTGCCCTGCGGGTCTTGTGTGGAACGCACTGTGCTGATCCACTGCCCTGTCAATCTGGTGCAACAATTTTGTCTGCCCATCAAAGTGATCAGGGCAGTGCTGCTTACGTAGCATCGTGTTGCTTCAGTTCAACGGCGCTGCATGACGTTTGCACGGCATTGCGCAACATTTACGCAGCCTTGCCGTGCCTTATTTTGCTGTGGAGCATTCTGCTGCAGTTGCATGCGCAGTCTCCGTTTGGACAGGAATATTCATTCTCTTCATTTGGATTTGCACCGTTGGATACATTTTCTTCCATCATCCTCTACGGCTGCTGTCAACAATTTACGCTGCCACAGATCAAGGAACTAGCTTGTGTTTTTAATTCTTGTATAAAATTGTTTAAAAATAGACAAAATACAAGAGTGCAAATTAAATTTGTAAATTAAATAACAAAAATTAAAATTACAATTGCTGAGTGTACGCTAAGGACAAAAAAAAAAAAAAAATGAAATCAAAATATTATCAAAGAACTATGTAACAAGAAAACATTTGTAAAAACAAACAAGAAGGCTAAAATATTTAAAATTGTAAAAAAGAGAATTTAAAATTAACTTATCCACAAGCTTTAGTTTCCTAACAACGATCTGTATCACCACCACGCTGGAAGGCCTTTCAACGCTGGACAAAATAACTTGTGAGTCAACAACAACAATTGTGCATATCCGTAGGCTTGTGATCTATGTAAATTTTACATTCTCTGAAATGCTCTGCTGATCCTTCTGATCACCCAAACAAAAATAATTACGAACAACATCAAACAATTTAAAAAAATGAAAACGAAAACCCAACACTAAAACGAAACACGGTTAAAAGCTGTTTTTAACCAGCATTAATTGTGTAGTAGCTTTCTAATATTCCTACACTTTCTTAAGCGCACTTTTCAACAATTAATTATATCCTGTAAAAACAAAACAAAACAAAAAGAAACAAATCCTATGTATTATAAACACATTTAAAGACACAAAGAGTTCCACATTGATACACACAATGAACGAAAAAGAAAAAAACCAATAATGTTTAAGCAAAAGAAAGTACATCAAGTGTTCAAGCAAATTTAAATGTAAACTTAAACTATATAGATTTTAAATTGGAAGCATCATTGAATTGGAAAAGAATTGAATTAACCTAGCAAACATTTAATCAACCAAATTTGCAGAAAAATATAAGAAACACAAATTTTTTTATTATTTATTATTTTAAAAGAGGGAGTCTCCCAGCAGAGAAGGTGCGAGGTACTGCGACCAAAGACGATCTTTTGTACCTATAGTGTTCTCCCTATCTTGACAAAAGCTGTTCTGCTTCCCTAATGAAGCATAACAGATCTTTCGTCGAGGAACGGACAATTTGCTCGGGAACTGCGATTTCCACGTGCAGATGCTTCCTCCTGATCCATACCAAGGCTGGACAATCACACAAGATGTGTTTGGTGGTTTCGTCGTCCTCTCTACAGAGCCTGCATTCTGTGTCTGAGGACAGACGCATTTTTGCGAGGTGATAGTTCACCACGTGGTGTCCACTGAGGTAGCCAATAAGGAGATAGAGATCTCTCCTGCAGAGTAAGTTTGTTCTTCGTTTAACCGAGGGATTCGTAAGCTCTCTAGCCTGCCTCATCCCTGGTTGGAAGAACCAATAGCGTTCGGTCAACCTAATCGTCCATGCTTTCACAAGGGATGAGATGGTTGACCACCCCACGCCGCAGAAGGGTTCGGGGTCATGCAGAGGGGCTGATGACCCCGCCCTCGCTAGTTCATCAGCTAGCTCGTTGCCTTGGAAACCAGAGTGTCCAGGTACCCACAGGAGGGTGACTTTGTTCCTATTGGAGAGCCTCTGGAGGCAGTTCCAACAGTCAGCCACCATACGCGAACCTACTCTTTTTGAGGAGAGGGCTAGTATGGCGGCTTGGCTATCTGAGAAGATGTAGATATTTGCTCCTCTGATCCCCTTCTCAAGGATAAGATGACAGCAGAACTCTATGGCATGAACCTCGGATTGAAAGACTGTGGGCCATTTGCCCATAGCAATCGAGGTTTTGGAGTTGGGACCATGTATCCCAGCTCCAACCCCCTGATCAGTCCTTGACCCATCGGTATACCAGTGTATGCCATGAGGGTCACTGATGGGGTTGCCAGAGTTTTGAATTTTGCAGCAAAATCCTTGCTCCTTGGTCATAGAATCTGATCTGGAGCAGATCTCTAAGCCAGGAATGTTTTTGATTAGTCTAGCATGCCCTGATTCGGTAGCTAGAAGCTCGGATTGGAGCTTGATTCTAAGAAGGCTCATGGCGGCGACTTCTTGGATTTGAATATGCAGCGGTGTCAAGTTTAAAATTGATTCCATAGCTGCAGTGCGACAGGTACGAAGTGCACCCGTTAGAGAAAGGCACAGCAGCCTATGCAGTTTAGTGCATTTGTTGATGG
>JAEIGL010000126.1:0-45925 GCA_018903715.1 Zaprionus davidi | reverse complement strand
TCGCCATCTTTGTTTCCTTTTATACGAAAAACCCATTTTGATGCAATGGCCTTTTGCTTGGCAGGTAGGTCCACCAACTTCCATGTCTCATTTTTTCTTATAGCGTCCAATTCCATTTGCATCGAATCTTGACAGTTTCGAACATACTGACTACTTAACGCATCAGCAAAGGATTTTGGTTCTTCAATATCTTCCGAGCTATCCAGGTAACTTAGTATATTGTACTGCTTTCGAGGCCTGCCGCGTTGGCCTGTCCGTACAATTCTTGGTCTTCCTGGTCCATGTCGTATACAAAAATTTCCGCCTGTTCCAATGGCTCTTTCGCATCGTTGGCGCTGACAAACTCTTCCCCTTCTTCGTCTGAGTCACTGCGTTCCGTATCCTTTATATCTTGATTTACCGGCTCCGGCTGTAAGACTTCGACAGGTGGCTCGAGACGAATAATGTTTGTCGCAAAATCAATTTTTGAGTTCTGTGCAGCTGCCTTAAACTCACCCTCTAAGAATTTTACGTCACGACGTACCACTACTGACCGATTTTCGGGATCGTAGAGACGATACACTTTTGTCTCAAATGAATATCCAACAAACACATACTCGCTTCCTTTTGCCTGAAACTCCCCCTTTTTTGGTTTTTCCAGTGCAAAAACGCGTGATCCAAAGATGCGAAGATACTTTACAGATGGCGTTCGCCCTTTCCATAACTAAAAGGGAGTCCCTCCGTTGAGAACTTTAGTTGGACATCTATTACGCAAATAAACTGCGGTTTACACAGCTTCAGCCCACAGGAATTCTGATAAATTTGCGTGAATTAGGAGACTTTTTGTCATTTCTATTAACGTGCGATTTGCTCGCTCAGCAATACCATTTTGCTGCGGCGTGTAAGGAACCGTTAATTGTGTTTTAATTCCATACTATTCCAAAAAATCGTCAAATTGTTTGTTTTTATATTGGGTGCCGTTGTCCCTACGCAATACCTTTATTTTCTTATTTGTTTGACATTCAACATTATTTTTGAATAGCTTGAATTTTTCAAACACTTCACTCTTTGTGCGCATAAAGTAAACAAAGTTCTTTCTTGTGTAATCATCATAAAACTAACCACATATCGATTTCCGGCGATCGAATTGACATTCATAGGCCCGCACACGTCGCTATGAACTAGTTTAAGAACACTTTTTGTTACTTGTTTCGCCTTTTGTGGGAATGGCAACGCACATATTTTTGCCTTATTGCAAGTGTCACAATTTGTTTTAATATTAACGTTTTTAATATTCAATCCATGCACAAGCTTTTTCTCACTTAAGTCTTTCAAATTTTTGAAATTCAAATGGCTAAACCGATTATGCCATATTGATACCCATGATGAATCTTGAGAGATATGCAATTCACTGTGTTCAGATTTATTTTCGTATACATATAAACTGTTTTCTTGCTTTGCGCATAACACAATTTCACCACTATTGTTGCATATTACTGCTTCGTTATTTTCAAATTTCGTATGGTGACCGTATTTTGCTGCTTTGCTTATCGATACAAAATTCATGTTTAACGATGGGACATACAGAACGTCTCTCATTGTTATTTGCCGATTTTCAGTATGTAAAATCACAGTTCCGAAACCAGGCGACTCAACAGATTTATCTGCAGCTAACATGATCGTGGTATTATTTTCACTAATATTTGAAAATTTAGTTTTGTCACAATACATATGTGAAGTAGCGCCACTGTCAAGGCACCACATATTTTTTCTGTCTTTAACAAAACTGCTATGCATTAAAAAATTCGATTGTTCGTTCTCCTTTTCTTTTTTCTCTTCTTTCTTTTTGTTTCTGCATTCACTCGCGCGATGTCCCGGTTTTTGGTAATTGTAGCTGTTGGATCCGAGTCATTTAGGAGTAGTATAACAAAAATGTACTTTTATATTAAGTAGTAGCTCCTTTCTATTAAGTAGTAGTATTTTGTGTTTAAGTAGTATACATACATACGCATAACATGAAGTCACTTGAACATACGGAATGAAACGCTGTTAAGTAGCATAAGCTAGCAGTAAGGCTTTACTTTGTGCTCTTGCCTTCTCCCTTTTTCTAAAAATAGATCACTCTCTTTTCGATCATTGAACTTGGTGGTGTTCTTTCTAATCCGCAGCAGCCCAGCTAATTCTCACTTTCCGCGAAGTTTTAAAAAATTTTATTTAATTATAGACTCTGTTCTAAACTTATACACGCATTAAGTTTAAAGACACTTTCCGATTGGTCCCTGCTCGGGCGCCATGAACAATTTTCAAAACCGAAATTAAAATAATACGGACTTGTAGTACGTTAAACTAAATAAGCAATTTAATTATTGCTATTTTTAATGGAACTTCGCGGAAAGTGAGAATTAGCTGGGCTGCTGCGGATTAGAAAGAACACCACCAAGTTCAATGATCGAAAAGAGAGTGATCTATTTTTAGAAAAAGGGAGAAGGCAAGAGCACAAAGTAAAGCCTTACTGCTAGCTTATGCTACTTAACAGCGTTTCATTCCGTATGTTCAAGTGACTTCATGTTATGCGTATGTATGTATACTACTTAAACACAAAATACTACTACTTAATAGAAAGGAGCTACTACTTAATATAAAAGTACATTTTTGTTATACTACTCCTAAATGACTCGGATCCAACAGTAGCATTTTCCTTTAAACTTATCTTTGTCTTTTTGGCGATTGTCCTTCTGCTTACTGTTGTTCTGCTTTGTGTATGTGTAAACAGCTTCTGCTTCTTCTAGTTTCTCTTCTTTTCTGGCGTCTTCTTCAAGAAATTTGATTTTTACCGTTTCAAATGGCGGCATCTCGTCGCTTGTTTCTATTGTAACTACAACATTTTCACGCCGCGTGCGTTGCTTCCTCGGGTTTGATTTGTTTTTCACGCACAACATTCCACAAATCCGATGTAATTAATAAGCTTCGCAAAGACAAACTTCACATGTCATAATTCCCGTCATCGAGTTTATCTATTTGAATTGACATCATTACGAATTCTTCTCTGACGTTTTCTAGTCTTTTTCACAATTTACGAGGGATCTGGGCCCATAACCTTTGTTGGTTATTTCAGATAGTAAAACACACGCGCAATGTTAAATTGTGAACGTTTAATGAAGAACTAAATTCAGTATGAGTACATAAGACGCATAAGAGATTACAATGTTGCCAGATAGTTGGTATGAAGCTTACAAACAGAAGATAATCGATATTCATCATAATCGATATTCAACAATTTTGCCCTTTTTTAGGGATAAAGGTATTGTTTTTTTCTCTAAGTGTATTACGTGTCGCCATACATAAAGCAACGATTATGGCACCAAAGAAGGGTAAAAAAGCAAACATGTTTAGTGCAAGAACAGGCAAGAATAAAAATTTTATTTTTAAAAATTTTGCTTTAATGACAGCTGCTGAGTTGGAAGCACGGCTCAGTTTGATAGAATCAAGTATATAGCCAATATTGTACGGTTCAAGCCCGAATTAAACAAGAGAGTGAGGATGCAAGAGATCATGATAGCAGAACAGAAGTTGAAGAGCTATATTGTGAAATAAAGGCCACAATAGTAACTTGCATTGCTCATACAAGTCGACACTCTGGAGGTAATGAATCGTTAGTCAGCGTACAAGTTCCGCGTTCGGCTAAGCTCCCTAACTTAAAAATACCTCAATTTTGGGGAAAAGTTTACGGAGTGGATAAGTTAGTTGAACAATACATTCCTTTTGCGTTCTTATTTGAGAGGAAAACGGATTTATATGCAATATAAATCATTTATACGCTGCCTTGAGACTCTGGAGCGAACAATACGTATATATTGCAGAGTCTCAAAGTTTTTTAAAATTGGGACACGCCACTTCTCGCCTCTGTAAATCAGTAATACCTATTTAAAAACTACAATATTAGCTGAACAACCAAAGTTGTATATCCTACATGACAAATACCTTGCCACGGGCGTTATGTGAAAATTTCATTAAAATCGAACTATAAATAAGTGAAATATAAATAAGTACGAATTAAACTCACTTTGAACATATATATGTACTTAAACATACCTAATTTACGCAAGCATACCGTTTTCTGTGTATTTGTTTAGTTCACAAAAAAATTATTGGTAATTCGCGATATTTATATATGTATATGTATTTATTCGCACCATTGACCCTATTATTTATTAACTAATTTTTAGAGTTTTTATAATATAATTTAGAATTATTAACAAATATTTTAGTTAGGATAAAATCACTGTGATATTGTAGTTTGTATGAAGTTATTAATGCGATCACTGTGATATTGTAACTTTTATGACCTTATTAAGGCGATCACTATGATATTGTAGTTTTTATGAGCTTATTAAGACGATCACTGTGATTTTATAGTTTTCATTAACTTATTTAAGGCAATCACTGTGATATTATAGTTTTCATTTACTTATTAAAGGCAATCACTGTGAAATTATAGTTTTCATTAACTTATTTAAGACAATAACTGTGATATTATAGTTTTCATTAACTTATTTAAGGCAATCACTGTGATATTATAGTTTCATTAACTTCTCATCAGGCCAGTCCAGGGCTTCCCTGGACGAATCCGCTTGGATAATGAGGTGCTCCGAAATTTGGGAGGCACAAGGTGCAGAATCTGAATGAATATATAATTTATTAGATTCTGCAAGAGAATTATTTATTCTTCCAAATTTATCTGAATCTGGCACCAGTTATCCAGAGAATTTTCTTTTTGGTTTTTTGTTTTTTCCCCAGGTTGTCTTAATCTTCCAAAATCTCTGCAATCTTAATCAATTGGTAAAATTTACCAATTAGAATTTTGTTATAGGATTATTTTATGCAATACTCACTTAATATTGCTGGGATATATTAAATATTAATATATTTAATATTAACAAAAATCCTCCCCACCGACCCATGTTACCTGATAGATCGATAGCCTTGACCTACTTAACGAAGCAAACAATACCCACTGATGCATTTTGATTGCGCTCAGCTGAACCCCAAAAGCTCGGTCAAGGTGTCAATGGCTAAATGGTGCCTACTTAAAGGGGGATACAATGGGACGTTATGTTCAACAGCTGGAATTACAAGAAACCAAAAAAAAACCCGAAAACAACCAGTGACCAGCGCCACTTCAACTCCCCCGGCTAAAATCAGACTTGGTGGAGTCAACAAGGATGATACACGCTTGGAGCTGGTTGTTACTGCTTAAGAGCCTTGGTGTGAAATTTCCCAATAAAATTTCCTTTCATGTGCTCGACTTCTTAATATGCGGATCCAAGCTTCTTTCTTATTCGAGCTTTTATGATAGAAGGAGCTAATTTGGCACAGAAACCTTTTACAAAATTTTTGCTTTGCTGAAAATTTCGACGGAAAATTTCTTGACTTTCCACGAACGTTATCTCTCGACTGCGCATGTTATATGCTCTTTCGTTGCGCGTATGCTGCTTTTGCATTCTACGTGCAGCCTGGTCTCGCGTAATATTCGTGAAATATTCTCGATTAAAAGATATCGACCGATCTTCTAATCAGTTCAATCGCCGCAACAACTCATACTGAGAACCGATGGTCAACATATGCTGCCCAAACACCAAACGATAAGGAGTATTATTCACCGCCGTCTGATGGCTTGATAGAAGTGCACAACAAATCTGACTTAGATTTGCATTCCAATTATCTTGGTCTGGTTTTATGTACGCCTTGATGGCGGCTAGCACCGATCTATTCACCCGTTCGGAGGCATTTCCTTGAGGGGCACCCGTGTAGGCATGATGAACGCCATATTTATACCCTTCGACCATTGAAAATGGTCAAAAAAGGGTATAACTTTGTGCAAATGTATCTAACAGGCAGAAGGAGGCATGGGAGACCCCATAAAGTATATATATTCTTGCTCAGGATCACAAGCCGAGTCGATTGAGCTGTCTGTCCGTCTGTCTGTCTGTGTGCACGTACAAATCTCAGCTATTATAAAAGCTAGAGTTACTAAATTTGGTAGGAAGACGCTTGTACACTATAAGCTGATCAAGTTTATTTCAAATGTTAGGTGCCACGCCCACCGCCCCAGTAAATCAAAAATTTAATTTTTGAACTTAAACTTTAAGCGCTGTATAAAAGATACAACTTTCTCAAAATTACAATACGATTGGACAACAAACACAAAAGTTATTTAAGAAAGTAAGAACATAAAACCAAGTGCTTCTGCCAGCTAACAAGGGAGGCGGGCGAGTGCGATGCGCGAGCGCCATCTGTCGGGAATAATTTCAAAGTATGTGAATATGTATGTATATGCCTACATATGTACACAGGAACACAGATCTAAGGGTATCTCACTGTCGCGTGTCGCGCAACTGTTGCTTCTTTACTGGTTTTGTAATAAGGTATTGAAGGCATTTGATTTAAATTGTACCCCATTGTCCGAAACAACAGTTTCCGGTACCCCAAAACAATAAAATAGCTCCTCCTCTATATATTGCAAAATTGCATTCACGGAAAACTTTTTCACGGCTTTTACGAACGGGAATTTTGTTAAGTGGTCGAAGACAATAAAAATACCAACATTACCGGTTATAGAGCGTGGATATGGTCCCAAGTAATCCACATAGTGTTTGTGAAATGTCTTAGATAATGGTGGCCTGAGAGTTGGGTTCGGATATTTCGTGCTCTTACAAATTTCACGCTGATTCACGTACCTTCTCACATCTGCCACTAGGTTCGGCCAAAAATAATATCGACGGATACCTTCTAATGTTTTATTAAGCCCGCCATGTGCCGCTAAAGTATCTGTATGTGCCCATTGTAGAACGCCAGGAACGAGTTCCGTAGGAATCCACATAGTGTCATCAGCCAATTGTTCTTTTGACGCATGTTCGGCTCGTCGAAAAATAAACCCATCCATAACTTAAATTTCGGAACAAGCTCCGTTCGACCTCTTCTTTAAGAGTTTGATACTCTTTTGAGTTAAATTGAGTTTACTGCAGGTCAACACCCATGCCATGGTCAAGTGCGGAAAGATCCTCCGTGAAGACACGGGACAGAGCATCAGGCACAATATTCTGTTGGCTTTTTCGATGTTGAATCTGAAAATCATATCCTTGTAGTTTTAAGGCCCACCTATCCAATCCACTACCAAGGTCCGTCCGATTGGGACATAAGCCAAATAAGCCGAAAAATCCGGTGTGCGCAACACTGGTGCAGTAATCATCGCCTGCTTTAGTTCATTGAACGCTTCGTTGGCTACTTCAGACCATAGAAACTTTTGTTTTCCCTTCAGAGCATCCCTTAAGGGTGTAGCAAGGGAAGCATAGTTTTTAATAAACTTTTGGTACCACCCAGTCATACCAAGGAATCTGTGTAGTTGTTTAACGGACCGTGACAGTGAATATTCCATAATTGCCGATATTTTATCGGGATCCATTGCAATGGTCCCGTTTCCAATAATATGCCCTATGCAAAATTTGCTTTTTTTTAACGTTGATAGTAAGACCAGAGTTTTCTAAACATAAGGCTATGTCCTTTAGAACCGCCAGATGTCGTTCAAACCTGTCTGAAACTATCAGAAGGTCGTCGAGATAAATAAACACTTCATGCTTTAAGCAAACAGGAATTTTACGGTCCATTAGCTTGGACATGGTCGAAGGAGCATTGATGAGGCCAAAAGGCATTACTATAAATTGGTAGAGTGGCGTACCAGGTACTGAGAACGCCGTTTTATCCCTTGACGAAGGATCGAGAGGGATTTGACAAGAGGCATCTTTTAAGTCCAGGCTTGTTATATATTCGGATTTTGGGCGGATATGCATCCTTGCGCGTAATATTATTTACTCTGCGGCTATCTAGACATAGACGGACTTTTCCAGGTTTTCGTACTAATACCACTGGAGAAGACCATGAGCTATCGGACTCCTCTCTAACTCCTAAAGCCAGCATTCGATCGAGTTCTTCGAACATCATCTGTTCAATCGCAGGTGAGACTGGATAGTGTCTCTGCTTGATAGGCACAGCATCGCCAAAATCGATCGAGTGGAACAGCAGAGTGGTCCTTCCTAAGCCTTTGTCCGTAAAAGAAGGGAACCTTTTTATGGTCTCCTCTAGCGATTTCTGCTGATTTTCGGTTAGCAAACAAAACACGTTGCGGTCAATTGTAGCAAGGTGCTCATTTTCATTATCTGTCCCTAAACCTTGAGGCAACAACTGAAATTTGGTCCAGAAATCGATTCCGAGACACGTTTTAAAAGAAGAAAAATTAGTGGACGTAGTAATGGGCTGTGATAAGGAAATGTCAGGTAAATTAGTATGTTCAGGTGGAGTTTGAGTAGAAAACTCGGTTATTCGGTGTTGGTGGCCGTCGAAATCATCGGTTTGTGTGCTCCTTTCCAAGGTGCACGCGCTTGACCGTTTTTTGGAGTGCAACACTGAGGACAAGATGACCGATAAGTGTCTGCTTTGCCACAACCGTAGCAGAAAACTTAACATTCCGACATACAATCTTGGTAGCGGTGGCCAACTTTACGACAATTCCAGCAGGATATGTTAACTGCTGCTAACTCCGCTTCGTCTTCCTCTGACTCACTTTCGGCTGCCACTGTACTTCAGGCACCAGACGGCGCTTAGCCGGCTGAGGCTTTCGTAACCCAGGCTTTACAGTTTGCATAAAGACTTCTCCGGTAACAGATTTGATCGAATTGATTCCAGTAACGCTGAATCTGATAATGGCACAGAGAGTTTATAGGAGAGCAAAACTACGCTTTCGTAAAATTCATCAAAAGATTCGCCTTCTTTTTGCTTCCTCCGATGTATTTCTGCTCTAATGCTTACATTAGAGCGTTCTTCTTTAAACTGCTTACGCAATGCATCGCATAAGGCAGCCCAAGTGACACTAGGTATTCTCCTATGGTAACGCCAATACCAGTCACTGGCACAGCCTTCAAATAAGGTGCTTATGTGGCTCATCAATAGAGCGAAATTTCCTTTTAAGGACTGGTATGTCAATGCTTCCACCCTATAAAGGAAATCTTCGACGCTCAACCCAGATCTTCCTGAAAACTTAAGTTTGCAACTGCCTATTATTTGGATAACTCTATCCAGCCGAATAACGGAGTCAGTAGGAGAGATCCTCGTTTGACTAATTGGACTCCTAGGCAATTGAGGCATGAGCCTGAGGTTATTTGACAAGGCTGTCACCAAGCCTTGAATGCTGCTTTGAAAAACTGCTGCCAACATCTCAGTTTGTCTCGTAGCTGATGCAGTTATGACATCAATCAAAACATGTTGACACGCATTTAAAGGCACTGAGGCTCCAGCATTTGGTTCTTCTTGAGCCATGTTGCCACTCTCATTCTCATCTAGTCTTTGCTAGTTATGAGTGCGTGGCATAGCAGTTTCAGGTAAACTTTGCGTGGACTGATGGGTGTCGGTGTTAACCGTTAAATTGAGTAGTGACGAATGGAAGAAAGATTTACACACGGGATAACCCTCGCGGTTAGATACTTTGGTGTTAAAGCAAACCCAGTGAAAGGTGTGACCGCAACTAGTGGACAACAGTTGACTTGTATATTCAATCTACTTTAAGCAAGTAAAGCACGTCACGTCTACAATGTTTTCGGAGCTTCGACTCAAAAACATAGTTTAACCGATTCGTAAAATTGTACGCTATTTGTAAGCGTGATTTAAGCGTAATATAAGTAAAGAATCGTATAAGAAAAAAAATAATAAAGTAATCAAAAAATATAACAAAATTAAATCAAAGATATAATCATAAGAAAAAATTTCAGGACTCATGAATTCCAGTTATGAGAGAAATGCAACAAAAATTGATTAACATTACAACCTATTTAAAACTCTCTCTTCTCTCAATTATTTATAGGACATTGGGACAAAAACACGAGCATTAACTAATTTCTTAATAAGCGGGCAAACCATATAGTAATTAACTTAGTTAATTCCAACGTTTTTGTTAATAAGAAGAAAAGGAATAAGAAGAGATTTTGAATTGTCCTGAAGGTGACATTGATTAAATCAATCACTTATCCAAAAAGACATTTCAGAGAGACTTCACCAAAACGAATAGATTAGTGGTTAGCTGTGCAATATACTCTTTGCTTCGCTAAATCCAACCAATCCTTTTCAAAGTTTTCAGTGTAATATTTTTTTTGTAATTTGTAGTATACAACGTATGACGAGTGAGCAGATGTTATTTAGTTGACGGTACGTAAGCACGCGCTGGTCTCCGGCTCATGTGTGTCGGCAATGGGGTGGGTAAATTAAACATAATAGTTTCAACTCAGGCTCAAACCAATAATAACATAAATAATAACAAAAATTGCGTGCAGTATTACCTTACGATGATCGCAAAATAGAAACAGAAATCGGGAATAGACTCGGTCGTAGGGAACCGGAGCTCCGGTCAAAGACCCGAATCCCACGACCGAAGGTGAAGAGAAAGAGAACAGTAGTTCGGAAGTAATAAAAATTTATAGCAGCGATCTGAGCACGCCTCGCTTACTGAAGCGGCTGTTACCCCATCCTTCAATGATCGCCTGTTGCGAGACATAAATATCGGCGATAACTTTAGGCCACTATTTTTCAATGCATAGTTGCGTCATATCCATCCTCCATGACACCCGAAAACAATAGTTATTTAAGCTAAATTAATTTTAAAACAATTTATTCCTTAAAATATTAATACCTTTCCTAACCATCTCATTAACAGAATCTTTATTTAATGTATATTTGGAATACGTTTGCTTTCGATTTCTAGTTAAGGGTAAGAGTATATCTTAGTATTATTTCTTAATTTTCATTTATTACAAGGCGGTATATCATTTATTTATTTATTCATTCATTTCATTCATTTGTCATTGGTTGCGAATAGATATATATCAGTAATAATACTTAATAATGGAAGATGTAAATCAAAATTTAAAATCATGCAAAACTAAATAGACCAAAGAAGGGCAAATTATCAGTGTTTGTGGTGGCGCCAATGGGATGTTCCTTCCTTCTGGGGGGATCGTAGGAGGAGGCGAAACTGCTGTGAAATTTAAACCGACGCGAAAACAATTCGAAATAAGAACAATGCGGGGCGCGTGGCGTTCACTTCACTTTATATTTTTCAACTAGCTCGCTGTGTACAAAGTAAATATAGCTTATGCCTAACTTAATATACTACTACGGATAAAAGAGCGCGAGAGACCTTAGTGACTCTCGCACTGTTTACGCCGATATGCTGCCTACTTTTTTGCGGCGAGTTTCGGCGTAAACAATCAGAATAAATAATCAGGCTTAGAAATCATATCAATTAAAGATTTAAAAATGATAATACAAAATAGGAAATTAAAGAAAATCAATATGAAAAATAATTAATCAAAACCCAAACATGAGTAAATTAAATTGAAAATTCGATTGAAAATTAAAAATAATAAACTAAGCTAGATTTAAAAGAAATCTAAGAGTTACATAAATAACCAAATTAAAAATGCAAAAGAGATCAGGCTTGAAGAGTAATTCCCAAAATCAACAAAAGTGAAAACAAAATAATTGAAAACGAGAGCAACAGTCGCGCAAAACGCGACAGTGGGATACCCTTTGTTCCCCTGTAGTATTATTTGTTAAATACATACACATACGCATATGCACATGCTTTGAAATTAATCCCGATAGATCCCTTGTTAGCTGACAGAAGCACTTGGTTTTATGCTCATACCTTCTTAAATAACTTCTGTGTTTATTGTTCGATCGAATTGTGAGTTGGACACTACCTAGATATTTCATTCAGGTTAGTATATGTTAAAGTCAGAAAGTTGTATCTTTTATACAGCGCTTACAAATTAAGTTCAAAAATTAAATTATTGATTTGTGGGGGCGGTGGGCGTGGCACCTAACATTTGAAATAAACTTGATCTGCGCCTGGTACACAGAAATCTTCATGTCAAATTTGGTGACTCTAGACATCCAGGCAGACAGACATGGCTCGACTGGGCTAGTGATCGTGAGCAAGAATATATATACTTTATGGGGTCTACCACGCCTCCTTCTGCCTGTTACACAAAGTTGGTATACCCTTTTTTGACCATTTTCAATGGTCGAAGGGTATAAATAGCCAAACAATAATTAATAAAAATCACTCACAGTTTGTTGTTTTCCATCGACGAAAGATCTTTCGTAGTGTGGTGTAATTTTATATGTGTGGGTATAGATGTTTGCATTGTAGTTTATTTCGTTTGTCACTGATGATTTTTTTTCTGTGTATTTGTTTAGCTCAGGTGTTTTTCTTTAGAAATAGTTTTTTATGGTCATTTGCAAATAGGCGAACAAAAAAAAAACAAAAAGTATTGGTAACTCGCGATATTTATATATGTATTTATTCGTACCATTGACCCTATAATTTATTAACTAATTTTGAGAGCTTTTATAATATAATTTTGAATTATTAACAAATATTTTAGTTAGGATAATTACTGTGATATTGTATTTTGATATTACTGTGATATATAATTTTTATTAACTTATTAAGGCGATCACTGTGATATTGTAGTTTTTATAAGCTTATAAAGGCGATCACTGTGATATTATAGTTTACATTAACTTATTTAAGGCAATCACTGTGAGATTATAGTTTTCATAAACTTATTCAAGGCAATCACTGTGATATTATAGTTTTCATTAACTTATTCAAGGCAATCACTGTGATATTATAGTTTTCATTAACTTATTTAAGACAATCCCTGTGATATTATAGTTTTCATTAGCTTATTTAAGGCAATCACTGTGATATTATAGTTTCATTAACTTCCCATCAGGCCACTCCAGGGCTTCCCTGGACGAATCCGCTTGGATAATGAGGTGCTCCGAAATTTGGGTAGCACAAGGTGCAGAATCTGAATGAATATATAATTTATTAGATTCTGCAAGAGAATTATTTATTCTTCCAAATTTATCTGAATATGGCACCAGTTATCCAGAGAATTTTCTTTTTGGTTTTTTGTTTTTTCCCCAGCCACTCCCCGAAGTTGTCTTAATCTTCCAAGAAATGATATTAGATTTCTGAGTTAAATACGGATACCCAAAATTAATGTCGTAGTTAGTAGAGATTTCAATGAGTCTTAGTTCTGAAGATTAACTGCACGAAAGGTTTTCCATATGTCGGGTTGTTGGTGCCAGGAGCCTCGTCGTCCGTTCGTCCGTCCATATCGGCGTCACTCATGATGACCTTCACCACTCAATTTATAAGCTGCGCGCGTTTAACGAGTCCACTTGCGTCTACTTTGGCTTCTCAACACTTAATGCCTCGTTTCGTACAGACTGCCTTTTGTCTTTTCCATTTTTTGGCATTCCCTTTTCATTATGTCTCTCTCTCACCTCTAACCAAGCAGCGCAAGTGGCCACGTTCAGCAACAGCTATATCGCTCTCATTCTAGCAGAGTCCCGTTTATAGATAATTCATCTATTCATACTCACACATTGACAATGAATAGGAAAACGAATAACAGCAGAAGGAACATGGAGAAGAAGTAAATAACGACCAAGCGCATACACATTATTTTCGCCCCGACACGGCCATTCTGACATTTACACGACCTCGTGTAAGCTTTTGATACCGAGATACCAGGGTATCAAGATCACATACTTTCATCACTCCTCAATACTATTTCATGTCATTAATTTGACTTTATTAGGTGTAATTTCATAATTTCTTAATTCTGTGAAGGAGCAAACAACTTACATTTCATTGTTGCTGAGATAACTTATTCTATTTTCAAATTCAGTTTCATCGATCAGTAATACATCAGCTTACAACTTATCTTAGCATTATCATTTACCGATTGCTAGTATCGATCTTCCGCCAGTTCACACACACTTAATTATTAATACAATGCAAACTCATCGTCTCTCCTGGACGGATCTCTCTTGTTACAAACAACAGGTGATACAGATATCTCTTCGTCTCGCTAGACGGATAACTCTTTATTACTTATTCATCGTCTCACCTCGACGGATAACTCACAATTCATCGTCTCACATAGACGGATAACTCACAATTCATCGTCTCACCTAGACGGATATCTCTCGTTCACAAAAGAACTCATTGGCGGGATTTTCTCTTCATTCAACTATTTCTCTATATTCTCGTTTAACTCATTAGGCATTTCCGCATCCGGCATTTTTCGTAAATCTTCATGACAGTACTTGAACGATCGGTTACTCGTCAACGACTTTAGCGTATACCTGTCACCCTCTAATACTTCAGTTACCAAAAACGGTCCTTTGAATTTCGGATCTAACTTGGTTTGGTGTCTTTCTTCATTTTTCAATAGCACATAGTCACCCACGTGGTGTTTATTAACGGCTGCCTTACTACTATCAAATCTGGTTTTGTCGTAAGACGCTAAGGAATTCATATTTTCTGTCGCCTGCGCTCTAACAGTTGCCAAATCTATTTCACATTCGGTCTCACATGGGGAAACTAACCCAAGGGGTCGAGCCTGTTTGCCAATCAACATCTCCAACGGACTTGCCTCGGTGGCACGAGAAATTGTACAATTCAGTGCAAGTTGGACTTCGCCAATTGCATCCTGCCACGATCGTTGACTTGATTCTACCACTGACAACAAATTTTTCAGTATGCTCATAACCCGTTCCACCTGCCCATTCGCGCGGCTCATTCCCGTAGCAATCAAGTGAAGTTGAACTTTCTGTGATGCGCAAAACTCTGAAAACTTGGAGCTAGTGAAACATCTGCCCTGGTCGGCGATAACGCGATCTGGTACTCCGAATAAGGATATGGAAGATTTCATAGCGTTGACACAGGTTTCGGCATCTATCTTTAAGGTGTGATATAGATAAACAAATTTTGTATAGGCATCGATCTGAACAATAAGATATTCTTTCTTATCGCTCTTGCCACTTAATTTTCCCGTTATATCTATATGAATGGTATGCCACGGTATACTTGTCTTCGGGATAGAGTGAAGTTCTGCCTGAACCTTCCCAGACGATGATTTCACAGTCCGACAAGTAATACAGTTTGAAACAAATTTCCGGACATACTTGTTCATTTTAGCGAACCAGTAATACTGGTACACTTTATCAAGTGTCTTTTGCCATCCTAAATGCATAATCGACTCGTGTACCTGGTTAATTACTGACCATTTGAAAGCTCTGGGTACAACTGGTAAACAACTTGTTCTACCTAGTCTTTGGACCTTGCGATATAGTACGCCTTTTCGCAGATCATACGTTTTGGCGAGGTTTTCGGCCAACTCATCTGACTCCAATTTGTTAACAATTTCTGTTATCTCGGGGTCTAATCGTTGCTCAGCAAGAAGCCAAGTACTTGAAATTTCGGACAGATTTACTCGTTTTTCGGGAATCTTGTTCATTAACTGAATGTGTTCGGATGGTAAAGGATTTCTTGATAGGAAATCGACATGAGCCATACGCTTACCCTCTCTATACTGAATTTCAAAATTAAACGATTGTAAGTAGGCCCACCAGCGGTGAACTCTGGGGGTTAAATCTACTTTTGTGCGAGAAGCTTTTAATGAATTACAGTCGGTATAGACAACGAACTCACGGCCAATTAGGTAATGGCGAAAATGTTTAACGGCATTTACCACTGCCAAGGTTTCAAGCTCATAAGAGTGATATCTAGATTCAACAGAGGTAGTTGTTTTGCTGAAGTATTCGATTACATGGGGTTTACTTTCTATACGGTGTAAAAGTATCGCTCCATATCCACATGCACTTGCATCAGTGTGCAGCTCTATAGGATGTTGCGGGTCGAAAATGACCAAAACGGGCTCATTAGTGAGGATCGTCACAACTTTGAGTCTGATCTCTTCTAGCTCAGCGCTCCATGTAATCTTGCCGTTACCAGACGAAAGTGAATACAAAGGTTTCATAAGTTGGGAGAATCCAGGAACGAATTTGCGAAAGTATGAGGCCAGGCCAATGAATTGTCTAACGCCGGAGACAGTTTGAGGAGGAGGCAAGGAGCTTAATGAAGCTATCTTTCGCACATTCGGGCGAATCTCCCCAGCTCGCACTTCATAGCCCAAATACTGGACCGTTGTTTTGAGAAAACTACATTTAGAAAGATTAAAGGTAAAACCAGCCTTTGCAAGAACATCCAAAACAGTTGTAAGCCTTTCCAAAGCCAATTCCTTGGTGGGCGATACCACCATTATGTCGTCCATGTAAACTATTACAAAAGAATTAGCAAGGTCACCAAGTGCATTTATGACTGCGCGCTGGAAAACAGATGGCGCATTTTTGAGCCCAAAAGGCATTGTAAGAAATTCAAATTGACCGTCTGGGGTCACAAATGCAGTATATTCCACGGATTCAGGGTGAATCGGGATTTGGTGGAAGCCACTCGCCATATCTAAACATGTGAAGTAATTTGCTCCGCGAAGTCTAGCAATTTGATCGCTAATAAGCGGTAAGGGGTATTTATCCGAAATCGTGTTTGAGTTTAGCTCTCTATAATCGACACACAAACGGTCGGTGCCATTCTTCTTTTTTACGAGCAAGATGGGGCTCGCAAAGGGAGAACAACTTGGGCGAGCAATATTACACCTTATCAATTCGCTCACTTGCATACGCACTATTTCTCTTTCTTCGGGGCTAAGTCTGTAAGGTCGGCGCTGGACAGTTTTAGTTGGATCAATTAAACGGATTTTCATTTCACCCGTATTTACTCGGGTGTGAGGTATCCCATTGGTAAATGAAGTTGAGTGCTTTTCAAGTAGCTCGATTAATTTAGCTTTCTCATTGTCGACTAATTCGGTGTCGATATCGGACAAGGTAAACGATCGCTCAGCAACGGAACAATTATTAACTGTTTTTGATTTTACTACTTTAAAATTATCGGATGTCAAAATTACGTAAAAGCCTTGTTTGAGTATCTCTCGCCCTATCAGAATATCACTCCTCAATTGCTCATTCGGGATTACATGAAATAATATTTCCATAATGTTTTCGTTTATAGTAACTTCACTCAAGATTTGCAATGTACTGCATACACTGCCACCACCAATACCTTTTATCATTACAATATTGTTTATACGTTTACCAGATAGCTTATTACTAATGTCGTCTTTAATAAGGGAACACTCTGCACCGGAATCGAAGCAAATTGGATAGATCTCACCTCGTTGATGCAAGTTTCCCTTTGGCTCAGTCACACAACATTGGTTAACAGTCTTATGTTGAGTCACATCTTGCTTGACTGCACTTCCGTTTTTCGGGCACTTGTTGGAGAAATGTCCCAATTCGCCGCACCGATAGCACGTGACATTTGATTTTTCACGCTGCGGTTTCGCCTCTCTATCTTGTCGCATTTTACTTCGGCATTCAGCAATTCGATGTCCCGGCTTTGAACAAAAGTGACATACAACTGGCGATCCCTTGTGGTTCTTCTGGTTAGGTCCAGGGTTGTCATCTCGAGCATGTCGCTTCTTGTCGAACGTAAACGCTTTTAACTCCGCCTGTAGCTTACTTCTGGTGCGCACATTGGATGTGAAGAGAACGCGTTGCAAACGACTGTCAATGTTTGCCATATGCGCAAGAACAGTTGTAACGGCAATTTCTTCTATTCCCATATTTCGCCATTTCGTAGTCAGCGTCGTCACCAACCGACTCGCATATACCGCGTAACATTCGGCGCCACTCGGGCGGCTGTTGAGTAAATTCAAAAACGTAGCGGCCGGCGTCTCTTCGGTTTCAAAGCGCTGCAGAAATAATTCCTGGAACTCTTGCCAAGTCATACCTTGGTATGAAATTTGTGTGAGCCACTGAGATGCACTTCCCTCCATACAGTTGCTAAGTGCCATGATTAATTTACTTCCTTGAAGGGGGTGCTCAGACAGAATTATATCGGTTGTTGAACACCACTTTCCTGCCTCAACACATGCAGCTTCAGGGTTAAATTTGGGTAGCTTAACTTCATAGCTAGGTTGCTGCTCGCGTGCCGGCGTCACTTGCATGATTTTTACGAGTTCAGCCATATTCCGATTTTGCATTTCGACCACTGCACGCCACTGCTCCTCAGAAAATGCAGGATGTGGCACAGATCCCACTTCTGATGTCGGGTTGTTGGTGCCAGGAGCCTCGTCGTCCGTTCGTCCGTCCATATCGGCGTCACTCATGATGACCTTCACCACTCAATTTATAAGCTGCGCGCGTTTAACGAGTCCACTTGCGTCTACTTTGGCTTCTCAACACTTAATGCCTCGTTTCGTACAGACTGCCTTTTGTCTTTTCCATTTTTTGGCATTCCCTTTTCATTATGTCTCTCTCTCTCACTCTAACCAAGCAGCGCAAGTGGCCACGTTCAGCAACAGCTATATCGCTCTCATTCTAGCAGAGTCCCGTTTATAGATAATTCATCTATTCATACTCACACATTGACAATGAATAGGAAAACGAATAACAGCAGAAGGAACATGGAGAAGAAGTAAATAACGACCAAGCGCATACACATTATTTTCGCCCCGACATACACATATACATGGCCGTCAGCCGTCAGAGACAGCAAGGGGAAATAAATGTAACCACAGCTCTGGCTGGGGTACGTGCCGTCCTTGCTCCTACTGACGGAAGTGCGGCTATACTCTCCACGTGAGGGCGGCTGGAAGCAGGCCCCTAGCACGGTCATGTCTCTGCTAGGGGTGCTGACTAATTGTAGTCGGGCGAAGATCGTGTATCTTTAAAACACCCCAATCCAAGGCGGAACAGCATACGCTAAGGGATGCATGGCCGGGGGGTAGCCCGGTCACTAGTATGCGGACTCTGGATACCTGTCGCCCTCCAGTTTCATTTAGACTTCCCACGGCACGCGGGCTATGTCGTGGGTGACCTCCCCTTCCCGCCTACTCGTGGGACCAATTTATGGAACTTATAATAAAAAACAACAAGCCTGATGCAGCTTTAATTGCATCTATCCAGGGTGAAGCCTTCACGGCCGACCCCAACACCAGCACTGCAGCCATTGGGCTGCTGGCTTCCACCCCCAATACTACGGGTCTTGACCCTAGTACTCCTGGGGACTCGGCTGGGCCACGAACTCCCTTGGACACTGAGTTCGCTAGTGCTGCTTTCTCGTCCAACAACTGTTCAGGCACGCATCAGACCGTCGAGGTGATGTCCTCCGACGCGGAAGCTGAAGGTGACCTGATCAGCTTTGCTGACGACGCTTCCGTGGCCTCACAGAGGTCAGGCCTCACAGAAGCAGGCTCCCAAATCCAGACTCTGCGACTGGACTCGGGTGACGCCTTCGTCAAACTGAAGACCCGCGAGAAGAAGCTCTTTAAAGCTGCACTCGCTAAGGGTTCGAGCAGAGCAGAGGCTCTGGCTATCGCCACTGCGCCCCCCGTGGAAACCAAGGCCAAGCGGACGCGCACTGACGATACCCTTGAACCCCAAGGGTCTTCGAAGAAGCCCAAAAAGACTCATGTGGAGTCCACAAAGCCACTCTTCAGCCAGGTGGCAAGCAGAGTGAAACTGGGCTTCACTTCGGCTGATCCCAACAAACCCCTTACACCGGAGCAAATGGCCACGGTGCAAGACAGCATCCTAAAGGCGATGCGGCTGCCCTCCACATCAAAAATCGGTCCAGGTTTCGACGGGTGCATACCCCGAAACGAATGGCTGCTCTTGGTGTGCGAGGACAGCAGCACTGCCGAATGGGTCAGGGGAGCTGTTGGACATATCAAGTCCATCAGCGGCCTTGATATCAAACTATTGGAGGAAGCTGAGTTCCCAAGAGCTCACCTCATTCGAGGGTACTTCCCCAATTGTGCTGACTTCCCACCCGCCGAAATTCTGGAGTACTTGGGTCTCCAGAATCTTGAGCGCTTCTCAACGGAGCTGTGGCGGGTGGTTCAACACAGCCTTAATGGCAAAACGGCGCACCTCGCGATGTTGGTCGACGAGAAGTCGTTCAAGACTCTGACGGATCTTAAGGGTAACGTCAAATTCCGCTTTGGCAGGGTGAAACTTATCCTTAAGAACTCCCCCGTCAGGGTCTCCCCCCCCCCTGCCCTCCCCCGTTCCCCATCCCCAACCATCCCCCCTCCCATCAGCGCTCCTTCAGCAGCGGTAACGGTGGCCTCCGCCGGCGTGACAGCAGTGGCTGCCGCTCCGGTGGCGTCTACCAGCGCCGCAGCCACAGTGGCGCTGACATCAATCCCCAAACCCCCAGTCATCGTGGTGACTGCCCCCAAGCCCACAACGGGCCGGACGAGGCCGGTGGCCAGCAATGGACGCCCCCCCTTACCAACAAGGCCCGCTACCAGCGTGGTACGAAAGCCGCCCGCAAGGGCACCTCCGGCGACTGGGGTCGCTAGGCGACCTCCCCCGAGCAGTTCCACCAGACTGCCGAAGGGCATCCGGGGCAACGACTCTCGGGGGGGCAAGGCAGGTGGCCTTGTTTCCAAAGCCCTGAAGGAGGATGCTGAGCGCCATTAAGGTGCTCCAGGCGAACCTGCACCACGCCAGAGGAGCGTCCGCCACCCTGTGCAGGATCGTCTGTCAGGACGCAATCGACCTGGCTCTCGTCCAAGAGCCCTGGTTGATCGGTGGCCACATCCGTGGACTATCATGCGGATCATGTAAGTTGTTATATGACCGTATGGGTGGTGCCCCTCGCACCGCTATTGTTGTAAATAACAGTGTGAGACACTTCCCTTTACCCAATTTCATTCACAGAGACCTGGTGGCAACGGCTATTGAGGTAGCCACGGCTGAAGGCGTCCGGGAGGTAGTGCTAGCCTCTGCCTATTTCCCGGGCGACGTGGATGACGTCCCTCCAATAGAGGTTCAGCGGCTAGTGGAGTTCTGCCGCTTGCACAACAAGCCGCTCGTGATCGGCTGTGATGCAAATGCGCATCACACGATCTGGGGAAGCAGCGACGTCAATAAACGTGGTGAGTCCCTCTTAGAATATCTATTGTGTTGTCAATTAGATGTTGCTAACATAGGATGTAAGCCTACCTTTATTAACGCCATTAGGGAGGAGGTTCTGGATCTCACCCTAGTCAGCAACTCTCTTGCGAGTTCGCTGGTAAACTGGCGGGTAACAGACGAAGCCACGCTGTCGGACCATCAGCACATCAGGTTCGATCTCCCTGGCCAAGTCGAAATCCGCCAGAACTCCTTCTGTCCCAAAAAGACAAATTGGGAACTATTCAAAGCCTCTGTGGCTTTTAAAGCAGACTCGTTGATCAGCAACCCGAATTCTATCAGTGAGATAGAACTTGCTGCCAACCTGCTTCAAGATGTGCTGATCACATCCTTCGAGGACAGTTCTGTTCGGAAGACCTTAAAAGTCAACCGAAAAGTTCCTTGGTGGAACGAGGAACTGGCTGCTCAAAGAAGGAAGGTTAGAAGCCTATTCAACAAGGCCAGATCTAACCGTGTCAGCTGGGACGTCTATAGGGACGCTCTCACAAATTACAATAAAACCATTAGACGTGCCAAGCGCGATACGTGGCGCAGCTACTGTGGTAGCATTGAATCGCTGCCAGAGGCAGCGAGGCTCCACAAAGTATTAGCTAAAGGGTCGTCTAATGGGATAGGGCTACTCAAAAGAGCAGATGGCTCTTTCACCCAAGATCGCAGGGAAGCACTTGACCTTCTTCTTCAAGTCCACTTCCCAGGTTCGGTGGCGAACCCAGATCTATCGAGTCACGATGACGCCACCCTGTCACCGGACTCACGTGGGTCCAGTCTATCAGGGACTATCTTCGACCCTGAAAAGGTCAAATGGGCTGTAAACTCCTTCGCTCCCTTCAAAGCCCCAGGGGGCGATCAGATCTTTCCAGCCCTTCTACAGAACAGCCTGGATCACACTCTCGATCCGCTGGTCGGTCTACTTAGAGCCAGTCTCACTTGGGGATACATACCCATCTCTTGGAGGAGAGTCAATGTGGTATTCATTCCCAAGCAGGGAAACCGTCTCCCTGACCAGCCTAAGTCATATCGACCGATCAGTCTCACCTCCTTTCTGCTTAAAACAGCGGAAAGGCTTGTAGACCTGCACATTCGGTGCTCTCTGCAGAAAAGCCATCCTCTGCATCCCACGCAGTTTGCGTATATAGCCGGAAGATCGACTGAGGTCGCTCTTCACAAGCTAGTGGGTAAAATCGAAGGAGCCTTCGTATCCAAGAATATTGCTCTGTGCTCTTTTCTTGATATAGAGGGTGCTTTTGATAATACCGGCTACGAGTCTATTTCTGCTGCACTAGAGCGCAGAAATATCGCCCGTCCCCTAATCCGATGGATTGATGCTATGCTCAAGCATCGGACCATTTCCTCTACCTTGGACTCCACGACTGCCTTCATTAGTGCGGTCAAGGGATGTCCCCAGGGAGGGGTCCTATCCCCCTTACTCTGGTCTTTAGTAGTTGATGAACTACTGAGTATTCTCGCTGAACAGGGCGTGCAAGCAATTGGCTATGCTGACGACCTGGCACTCATAGTGAACGGGAACTTTGCCAACACTGTGACAGAGCTGATGCAATCTGCTCTGAACACGGTTAGTAGATGGTGCGAAGATGTAGGTCTTAGCATCAATCCACAAAAGGCGATTATCGTTCCATTCACTAAGCGCTATTCCGTTGACATAGGTCAATTACATATTGGCGGCTCTCCCGTGGGACTTTCCAACGAGGTCAAATATCTAGGGGTAACTCTTGATAAAAGGCTGAACTGGAATTCCCATTTAAACAACACCCTATCAAAGGCAACTCATGCCATGTGGGCATGTAGAAGGTTCTTTGGTAGGACCTGGGGTCTCAAATCCTGCACCATTCGGTGGCTATTTGAGATGATGGTAAGACCCATCGTCACCTACGCCGCTATTGTGTGGTGGCCAAAGGTCACGCAGGTCACTGCCATCAACAAATGCACTAAACTGCATAGGCTGCTGTGCCTTTCTCTAACGGGTGCACTTCGTACCTGTCCCACTGCAGCTATGGAATCAATTTTAAACTTGACACCGCTGCATATTCAAATCCAAGAAGTCGCCGCCATGAGCCTTCTTCGAATCAAGCTCCAATCTGGGCTTCTAGCTACCGAATCAGGGCATGCTAGACTTATCAAAGACATTCCTGGCTTAGAGATCTGCTCCAGATCAGATTCTATGACCAAGGAACTCTTCTTTGGTGCAAAATTTAAAACTCTCATCCCGGACCGGAGGGACTGGGATGCTGGCAACCCCATCAGTGACCCTCATGGCATACACTGGTATACCGATGGGTCAAGGACTGATCAGGGGGTTGGAGCTGGGATACATGGTCCCAACTCCAAAACCTCGATTGCTATGGGCAAATGGCCCACAGTCTTTCAATCCGAGGTTCACGCCATAGAGTTCTGCTGTCATCTTATCCTTGAGAAGGGGATCAGAGGAGCAAATATCTACATCTTCTCAGATAGCCAAGCCGCCATACTAGCCCTCTCCTCAAAAAGAGTAGGTTCGCGTATGGTGGCTGACTGTTGGAACTGCCTCCAGAGGCTCTCCAATAGGAACAAAGTCACCCTCCTGTGGGTACCTGGACACTCTGGTTTCCAAGGCAACGAGCTAGCTGATGAACTAGCGAGGGCGGGGTCATCAACCCCTCTGCATGGCCCCGAACCCTTCTGCGGCGTGGGGTGGTCAACCATCTCATCCCTTGTGAAAGCATGGACGATTAGGTTGACCGAACGCTATTGGTTCTTCCAACCAGGGATGAGGCAGGCTAGAGAGCTTACGAATCCCTCGGTTAAACGAAGAACAAACTTACTTTGCAGGAGAGATCTCTATCTCCTTATTGGCTACCTCAGTGGACACCACGTGGTGAACTATCACCTCTCAAAAATGCGTCTGTCCTCAGACACAGAATGCAGGCTCTGTAGAGAGGACGACGAAACCACCAAACACATCTTGTGTGATTGTCCAGCCTTGGTATGGATCAGGAGGAAGCATCTGCACGTGGAAATCGCAGTTCCCGAGCAAATTGTCCGTTCCTCGACGAAAGATCTGTTATGCTTCATTAGGGAAGCAGAACAGCTTTTGTCAAGATAGGGAGAGCACTATAGGCACAAAAGATCGTCTTTGGTCGCAGTACCTCGCACCTTCTCTGCTGGGAGACTCCCTCTTTTAAAATAATAATAATACACATATACATATGCACATGCTTTGAAATTAATCCCTACAGATGGCCCTTGTTAGCTGGCAGAAGCACTTGGTTTTATGCTCATACTTTCTTAAATAACTTCTGTGATTATTTTCCGATCCAATACAATCACGGAACTTAAGGAAAAATACCATAGCAAGCTTTACACGCACCCCAACCACCTAGCGAGAGGTCTAAAAACCAGCCAGGGGGGCGTTCGCTTCCCCGGCGGGGGGACGACCCACCCAAACAAATAAATAATTAGGTGGTTTTAAATAAAAAAATGGTAAAAAATTAAAAAAAATGTTAAAAAAAAAAAGGTATTCCTAAGGTTTTTAAACTTATTGTTAGTTCTTCTACAAGAAGATTCAATAGATAAAAGCAAATAATAAAAAAAAAAATTTCCGATCGGATTGTAATTTGGAGACTACGTAGATATTTTATTCAGCTTAGTATATGTTAAAGTCAGAAAATTGTATCTTTTATACAGCGCTTACAAATTGAGTTCAAAAATTAAATGATCGATTTGTGTGGGCGGTGGGCGTGGCACCTAACATTTGAAATAAACTTGTTGAGTTAATATTGTAGTTTTTAAAAAGTTATTACTGATTTAGAGAGGCGGGAAGGGGCGTGTCCAAATTTTAAAAAAAATTTGAGACACTGCAATATATACTGTTTACGCCAAAACTGGCCGCAGCATATCGGCGTAAACAGTGCGAGAGTCACCAAGGGTTCTCGCGCTCTGTTATCCAAAATATGTATGTTTAGTTACGGTTAAGCTATATTTACATTATACATTGTACATTGTACAATGTACATTGTACAAATAGTTGAAAATGTGCAAGTGATGTGAACGCCACACGCCCCGCATTGTTTCTTTTATTCCGAATTGTTTTCTCGCGTCGGTTTCGTTTTCCACAGCATTTTTCGCCCCCACCTACGATCCCCCCAGAAGGAAGGAAGACCTCATTGCCCTAAACACAAACATATACGTATGTTGTCAAAAACTTTGATGACTCTAGTTCTTATAGTTTCTGAGATCCAAGAGCTCATACAGACAGACAGACGGTCAGACAGACATGGCTCAATCGACTCGGCTACTAATACTGATACTGATTCAGAATATATTTAGTTTACGGGTTCGGAGATGCCTTTTTCTGCCTAATACGCACATTTCCGTTCCGACAAACACAATAGACCATAAATTTTTTTTAAATCCATGGCCTAATGAAATTTTCAAATTACGCCCGTGGTAAGGTATTTGTCATGTAAGATATACAACTTTGGTTGTTGAGTTAATATTGTAGTTTTTAAAAAGTTATTACTGATTTACAGAGGCGGGAATGGGAGTGTCCAAATTTTAAAAAAACTTTGAGACACTGCAATATTTACGTATGTTGTCACAAACTTATAGTTTCTGAGATCCAGGTGTTCATTCAGAAAGACAGACGGACACACGGTGCGACGGACTGACGGGCAGACAGACATGGTTCAATCGACTCGGCTACAGAATATATATAGTTTATGGGGTCGGCTATGCCCTTTTCTGCTTGCTACGTACATTTCCAGTCCGACAAACAAAATAGACCATGAATTTTTTTAAAATCCATGGCCTAAAAAATATACCAAGATGGAAGGGAAGCGACAAACACCACCTTGTTCGGCTTCACCACAACACTAGGTTCTACACTCTGTACAATAATTGCACGAAGATGTCATGTTTTTACACTGACTGGAGTTTAGCCGGATACGCAACGAAAAATGAACGCATACACTATTAGAAATATCCGCTATTTTGCTTTTACCCGAACATGACAGGATTGGAGAGTTAAAACTCATCAAAAGATGACCAAGCGAGTTGTTCCGGTTACCCGAAGGAATAATCTTCATTGGAAAGTACTAAACGGGGAATCCTCCTATTAGTGTCACAGGGATTATTGTCAAAACGTGGGTACCTCGCACAAATTTGGTCCACAAAGGAAGTGTGGCCAAACACTATCTCCATCTTATAATCTCAATCGCAATTACAGCATAGTGCAAATTGTTAAAAGGGCGACATAAAACAAACTTAAAGGAAATAATTTTAACATATGTTATGTACAATGTCAATCGTCATGGCACTACAGCGTCATTCGAGTATAGATTCCGGGAATACAACACGTAGTGGATTAGGTGGTGGCATCTGAAGAGAAGGAAAAAGATAACATAAACAGGAAAAACGGAAAAAGGAGACAAGACATAATGTAATGTTTCCAAAATTCACACCAAACTTATACCATACGGGGTATAAAAGAGTAAGGATAAAACGTAATCGGAGGAGGATGAACGATTACGAGGAATGTGACGTATCTAGAGAAGATACCTTATTATGAAGCAGATAAAAACACCCATGAAGAATGTGGAACTCTTAAAAAAAGATGCCTAAAGGAACCAGCCCCTTGATCGCTTAACTACAAAAGAGTGGAGCAAATGCCGTAAGGGAAGAAGGGATGTAGGAATCTGTAACGTTCCATGCGGTAGTTGCAGACGCCATTGCACACATAGGCCACAGAGATCTGTCAACTGACACACTCGGGGAAAAGATATAAAAGGACGGAATCCTCTTGTGTTTTTAGCTGTTCAGCGTGGGGTGAGTTGTTACTTCATTGCTTCTACCCTATTTACATAACATTTTATTTTATAAGATTTCTCCAGAAACTACTCCGAAACTAAAGCAAAAGCAATGGAAGGCAAAATCAGCGCTGGGATTCAATGAACCGGGCCAGGACCATACTGAAAGAGGGGACTGCAGCTATAAATTATGTGTCCCTTCCAGTCCAGAGGTCTTCCTTCAAGTTAGGGGTCAGCCTTGGAACACTGTTAGGACGATTACGCTGGAGGGCTTGACTTCGCCCCCTTAGATGTGATCACTAGCCTTGTGGCGTAGCGATTAGATTATAATAAGAACAAATGATTTATCGGCGTATGCCGGAGCAAGCTGTGTTTTATTTGAGCAGCAGACTATGACTAAAGAGTTTACAAAAAGTGAAAAGCTAAGTCTACCCTAACGACAGTGCATCGCGCCATCAAGACGAGTCGGCAGAGCCGACTCAGCATTCCTTGCAGCGTGAAGCAACACTCCGAATAAGAAGTGTCAGCTTTCCGTTGCCGGACGTTCTTTGCGCAGAGCGCTGAACTTACTTCTGGCGTGTCAGCACTCTTTGTGTAGAGTTACTTAGTTGCTAAGAAATATTATGTGTTAACTACTCCCCCTCAAGTTTGTGACCGTCCTCGGTCATGTTGATTGCGTCGATGGTACGCTGTATCTCCATGGAGGCTCGTCTTCTCCTTAATGCCAGATAAAGCGCGAAGGAGCCAATCAAACCAAAGTTTAGGACCACACCAGCTCCGAACCAGAGTCTAGGCGAACCTTCAGATTCCACGTCATCCTTAAAGCTTTGGATGGAGAGCAGGTTCTCGTTATTCATCCGGTGTAGCAGAGGGATGCTGAGCACCGGGTCGTGCCCGACGATGTTAATTAATGGGGAGCGCACAATGCCCGGCTGCTTGCTTAATGCTTTCCGTAGGTTTACGAACTCGGAGCCATTGATGGTTGCCGTTTTCTCGAAGGTCACCAGGTGGGTTCCCTCAATCAGTATTTCTGGGCTGCCATCAGTGCTAACGCGAGCTGATGCTTCGTTGATAATAACAACGCCGTCATCTACGGTAGTTACTTCCTGCAAGTGGCTGGGTTGAGTGTGGCATTGGGCTGCGCTCCCTGCGTGGAGTGAGCGCGCACAAGATTCGCGCCGAGACCGCTCGCAGAACGTGAAGTGCGTAGTATCTGTGCATCCTGTGAGCGCAAAGGTGTCATGTTCGCATTCGGCCAGCATATCCTCGTCGAGGCGTAAGATGATGTGTTGGTGGGATACAGGGTACACGGCGACTTTCTTGCAACTGAACTTGACTCTGGGATAGGCAATTAAAATATGAATACTGTTCTCGGACTGGAGGACTCTAATCTTGGATGCTTCTATTAAGCTGACGATAGGGGTGTCCTGTTCTACAAGAGACTTCAGGTCGGCATGGTCAAGAATCGTGGGATTTACAATGTTTGATTTGGCCAAAGTAATAGTGAGAATTAAATTTTGAATTTCAGTAGAAAGCATCCTATTTCTTGCCAATAACGCTTCATACAAATGCGGAGTGTCAACCAAGTCGCTTTTACGGGCATTGATCACCTTATTGATGGTGTCAGTTAACTTGTTAATCTGTTTCTGGGTTTCGGAATTTATGGTTATCTGCCGGGAATTGGATTCAACTAGTTTAGCCTCTGTGATCTTTATATTTAGAAGGTCCGTGGCATCGGGTGTACCCGCCACTACCTTTAGAGCTGTACCTAGGAAATCTAGACTCCTGGCAATCCTATGATGGACCTTAAGGACGGACAACAAAGTTTTAAGATGGTCCGTATCGACCTCTAGTAACTTGCGCATATGCGATTGGGGAAAGGACTCGGATAATTTTTCTGTCTCGTCTATCATGACAGCGAATTCGGACAAGTTGCTTGAGTGCTTTAAAAGGTCACGCTGTTCAAAAACCAGCACATCACCATCTACGACAGGGATGTAGTTGGCGTGCGAAAAGTCGGTAATCCGTGCATTCGCTAATGCCAGAGTAATGAACATCGTGAAGGTAAACCTGGAATTTAGATACAGGGAGAGACTGTAGTGCTCGGGCTTTCTTAAAGTAACCTACAACTAACTGCAAGGGGAATGCCTACTTAAGGTTGTCCTTGTGGACCACCCTCCCCTTAATGAGAACAGACGTTCCCAGGTCTGCTTGGACTTTTTGTTCCGTGCATAGTGGGGTTAGTTTATTTCCTAACCTCTTGTTGTTCTTTACGAACACATGTTCTCCTACCTCAAACACACGGTTTTGACGGGAAGGGTTGCATCTTCCGATGGTGTCTTGCTGAGCCTTTGCTAATCTTGCCTTGATTTCCAGGCAGTGCTCATGGGCCCCTGAGTGAAGAACCTCAATTGGTCTCTCACGAGTAACTGAGTGCACGGTTTTGTTGTATTCCACCGTGGCTCTCAAGATTAGCTCCACTGTGTCATTTGTCTTTTTGTCCAACTTCAGGCATCTGGCTATTTCTGCCAAGGTGCTGTGGAACCGTTCGATTTGGCCATTGGACACGCTGTGCAGAGGAGGCGCATTCACGACGTCGATGCCGTAGTTGTTTTTGGAGCATTGACGTGATTGTCTCTGAGTTGAATGCGGGCTCATTGTCGCAATAGATTGTTTTGGTGTTGGGGAAAAGGTTAATAATCTGCAATAGGGGGCCAGTGATGTCCACTATTGTCCTAGATGTAACCGGTTGCACTACTGCAAACTTAGAGAATTTGTCAATGCACGTCAAGAACAGTTTCCTGTCGGTTGAAAAAAATGTCAATGTGCAACATTTCGCCAGTATAACTGGGGATGGGCGTTTCCCCGAGCTCTTGCTTCTTCGGGTGCCTGTCGTACTTTGCTTGGGTACACACCCTGCAATTAGCAACCACTTCCTTTGTCATGCTGCCCATTTTTGGAAAATAGTAGTCTCGAAGGACTTGCTTGATATTTTCCTGCGCGGCTCTGTGTGCACGGTTGTGCTCTGCGGTGACGATTTCGTACTGTTCGTTTTTATCAGTTATATCTGACACGACATTCTTGCAGTGACGGAATTGAGTGGCAGGGAAATGGGTAATGAGGTCGTGTTGGAAGCTTGCCAGTGTAGGCAAGTCACAATGAATAGCATTCACGACGTCAGGGTTAACGACTTCTTTGAGAGTTTTTAACAGGTAACTCTTGTCAGTAAAACTGATCAAGTGGCGAGTTTTGCTTCGGAACAGCACTAGGCTTCGCTTAAGCGGAAAACGTGCTGCCTCCAGAATGATCTGGTTCCTAAAGCAATTCAAGGGTTTATCTGTAGTTTCGACCGTGTAGGTCAGGGACAGCTCACTGTGAATAGTCGCAGCGTCTGACTGAGGTTCGTCTTGTAAGGCATTAAGATTTTGCCTGGACAAGGCATCTGCCACGAAGTTTTCCTTGCCAGGTTTGTAGAAAACCTTGGCATTGTGTTAGTCTATATAAGCTTTCCATCTCTTGATCTTAGCGTTCGTGTTTTTGTCGGCAACGGCGAACGTGAGAGGCTGGTGGTCGGTGAATATGTTGATTTCCCTAGAGCCGTACAAAAAGTTTTGTAGTTTACCTAGGGCCCATACAATGGCTAGCAATTCCCTCTCGTTTGTGGCATAATTTTGCTCAGCCTGTCTTAGGGTGCGGGATATCATGGTGATCGGCCTACCTTCTTGCGATAGGACTGCACCGATGCCACTTGCTGACGCATCTGTGGTGAGGTCAAAGGGCTTTTGAAAGTCGGGGTACTTGAGTATGACATCCTCTGATGCCAGAATGTTACGAAGCCTTTGAAACGCGCTGCGTTGAGCTTCATTAAACTCAACACGAATCTTTTTAGACATATGCCTGCTCACCGAACCGTTTTCCCCTTTCAGGATGTCAGTTAAAGGACGAGCTATGGCCGCAAAGTCTTTTATGAAGACTCTGTAGTAGCTGGCCAAACCAAGGAACGATCTAACACTGTAGACACTTTTGGGTTCAGGGAATTCCTGGATGGCTTTCACCTTTTCTGGGTCGGACTTAGTCCCATCCTTGCTTACGATGAAGCCGAGGTACTCAACACTTTCTTTGAAGAATTTTGTCTTTTCCTGGCTCACCCTCATGTTCGCCTCGATCAAGCATTTCAGCACAGTATCGATGTGGCGGACATGGTCGGACTCGTTTTCCGAGAAAATTATGACGTCATCTACGTAGACGTAACATATTTTCCCGATTTGCTCTCTCAGCACATCGTCTAGGGCTCTTTGAAAAATGCTGCTTGCATTTCTCAAGCCGAACGGCAGACGGCAAAACTCGTATTTGCCGCCATTCACCGAGAACGATGTCTTCTCGCGGTCGTGTTCCGCGAGGTAAATTTGATGATACCCTGACTTCAGGTCAAGGGTAGTGAAGAACCTTGCCTTGCCCAGATTCGCGAGAATCATGGGAATGCTAGGCATCGGGTACCGGTCAGGAATAGTTCGCTCATTTAGCTTCCTAAAGTCAATGACCAGCCTCTTGTTCTGGTTCCCGAAGGCGTCGGTTCCCTTTTTGTCAACAACCCAGGTGGGGCTGTTATAAGGCGACCTTGAGGGCCTGATGATGCCGTCTTTCAGCAGCTGTTTGACCTCGTTGTTCACAAACTCGGAGACACCCATAAGATTTGGGTACGCTCTTGAATACACCGGTTCATTATCAACTGTCCGAATTGTGGCAGTGACAGCGGTGTTAAAGGGAAGAGCTTCATTTGCTGTGGAGAAAGCTTTCTTCCTCCTTATTATTGTGTCCTTGAACTCCTTTTTAACGGAGTCAGGTACAACAATATCGTTTACATCAGTGAAATTTACACTGGGGCAGCTGAAATAGTGAAGTTTTTCAGCGATGCCCTGGTATTCTAGGGAGTCCTCTGCAAGGTTGAGCTTTACCCCGGCCTGTGTTAACAGGTCCAAGCCTATGATAGCGTCGAACGCACTGAGAGAATCCAAGAGAAAAAATGGGGAGGTGTGCTTGAAGACTTTCATCAAGCATTTGTGTTTGATTTCGGTGGAGCCGTGTATTGAGCTCACCGAGAAGGGGCTGGCGACCGGCATTACATTTTTCAGCTCCTTTACGGGCCTAATGTAGTTTTTTGCCGCGCCGGTATCGATTAGCATCTTTAAGGTTCTCCCAGCCAGCCGTCGTTCAATGAACGGCAACCGGGAGCGTCCCCTAAAAAATTCAACGCGTCGTCACTGGGAGCGTACTCATTTTCGCTGTCGATTTCCTCGACTGCAGCCTTTGCTGCCTTTTCATACTCCTCTTTGGACTCTTTTTGCTTAGGAGCCTCTTGGACAACGTTGTTAAGACGTTGTCGTCTCGGTCCTGTCAAGCGTTCCGAGGAGTTTCTCCTCTTAGAGGCGTTCGATTCATTAGGATGATTCTGGTTATGTTCAGTGCGCTGCCTGAACCTGGAGGAAGAATCGACCTCCATAGGTTGGGGCGCTTGCGCCTGAGTGTCATTGTTGGTTTGCCCGTTGTTTTTCTGTCGTTTCATGAAGTGGGGGTTTCTGTCCTGTCCCTGGTCTTCTTTATTTGATTTCCCCTGAAAACGGCTCTTGCCGTTTGCCGCCGAATGCGCTCGCTCCTCTACGGCCTTGGCGTAGGAGTTAGCAAACATGCTTCTCTCTATGCTTGCCTCTGCTTCTCTAGCTAAGGCCAGTGCAGATGGCAAGTCTTTTGGTTGGGCCGGGAAGACCACAGCTCTAAGGGTCTTTTGAGCCCTGAAATAAAAAGCATGCAGGGCGTCAGCTCTGACCTCAGCGTTAAGCAGGTCAGCACCCTCTTGCTCATGCGTCATTACGATTTTGTTTGTGACAAGCGTAAGCTTCTTTTCGACTTCATCGTAGTATTGCATTAATGGTAGGTCTCCTTGCCTAACCATTTCCAATCCTTGCCTCAACAGGCGTAAGGACGTTTTGTCCGAGTACGTGCAGTCTAATCTTGCCAAAATGGCATCGAAGTTCAATACCGTATTATGGGATACGAGTAGAGCCCCGGCTGCGCCACGGATTTTATTCCTTAATATGGCAACAGCCTGATAATGAGCACTGCTGCCATTGTATGGTTTAAACAGCTCGTAGGCGTATATGGCTGATTGCCTCCAGGCCACATACTCATCTTGGGTACCGGAGAACTCCGGTACCGACTTTATTATATCAAGGGGAATTTCACACCTAACATCGGGGTTGACAGTGACTTTTTCATATGTTACGATTTGCGGTGCTTCCACCTGCAAACTCTGTACCCGCGCAGCTAGGGAATTTAGTTGAACCTGAAACTGGGATTGCTGTTGCGACAATGCCTGTCTGACGGCATTGTCGATAAGAGCTTGAATCTGACTGGGGTCCATAGTATTATCTACAGGGGCCCTATCTACCGACTGACCTACTGCTTGGCCTATTTGCTCCTCCTCCCAGCTATCCTCGCTTTCGTATTCGACCTTAACACTTCTGTAGTTATGTGCCCAGCTCATTGGTTGTTGGTTGGCACACCACAAATATACTGTTGCCGAGCACAATTGATCGGCTAAGTGACGTGGCAAGAAAAAGTATGCAATAATTGTTTGTTTACTAAAAGTATGCAATAATATTTTGATAAAAGGTATGCAATAGTTTTTGGTTTTACAAAAGTATGCAGCACTTATTTTATAAGGTATGCAATAGTTTTTAGTTTTACAAAAGTATGCAGCACTTATTTTATAAGGTATGCAATAGTTTTTATTAAAGGGGTATGCAATGAAATTTTTCAGTTTTTTTCTTTTCTTTTTTAAAAGTATGCAATACTTATTTTTATAAGGTATGCAATAAGAACTGATTTACACCAAGCACAACTATTACGTGGCCAGTTAAACGAATTCTTTTCTTGTGAGATTTCTTGAGTCGTGTCGAAGAAGTCAAATGTAAAACTTACATGGTTTCTAACTTAACTACCCTGTTAAATCAGTTGTCGAGTTCGAATTGCAGTTGGGCGCCAATTATGTGTCCCTTCCAGTCCAGAGGTCTTCCTTCAAGTTAGGGGTCAGCCTTGGAACACTGTTAGGACGATTACGCTGGAGGGCTTGACTTCGCCCCCTTAGATGTGATCACTAGCCTTGTGGCGTAGCGATTAGATTATAATAAGAACAAATGATTTATCGGCGTATGCCGGAGCAAGCTGTGTTTTATTTGAGCAGCAGACTATGACTAAAGAGTTTACAAAAAGTGAAAAGCTAAGTCTACCCTAACGACAGTGCATCGCGCCATCAAGACGAGTCGGCAGAGCCGACTCAGCATTCCTTGCAGCGTGAAGCAACACTCCGAATAAGAAGTGTCAGCTTTCCGTTGCCGGACGTTCTTTGCGCAGAGCGCTGAACTTACTTCTGGCGTGTCAGCACTCTTTGTGTAGAGTTACTTAGTTGCTAAGAAATATTATGTGTTAACTTATATTCATAAATGGCGGTGTCTAAGTTGTAATTCGTCGCCGCTGTGTCTACCCACCCTACCATAATCTTAATAAAAATTATTGTACCTAAAGATACCCTAACAAGATCCGGCTGTTAATTTAAGTTTCCATGTCTACCCAGGAATTATAGAAATTTAGAGATTCATGATAAATATAATAATTATTCACAATTTATTCTTATATCTACTTGACCCAAAAGGGGCAAGCATTAAACTTCAAATTTAAATTGTATGACATTGTTTGTATTCTAATAGCTAAATCATCGCAATTGTGCAAGTATTCATCTCAACCATTAAACTCCAAATGGTTCGATAAGCGTGTCAAGCGAGCATAGGGCGGGTTCGTTCGCTGGCTGTATAAAACCGGTACTTGCTACCTGTTTGAGCTCAGTTACCTATTGCTGTCTATAAACTATCTGTTAGCGCTAGCTACAACAGTAACAACAACAACAACAACGAAAAAATGAACAACCAGGAACATTTAAATACTCTCAAGGAGTTCAACAGGATGACGTCGAAGATCTATGTGGAGATCGATGTCTGCTATCCATTCGTGAAAGCAACACGCAAGCAGACCAGGATTGGAAAATCATTGGCCCTAGAGAAATAGATATCTGAATTCAATAAAATGAATACGAAAATATTAGATCAGTTGACAAAAATTAGAAATATTCTGAAAAGAAAATTTTCCGAATTGAAGCAAGCAAAAAATGATAATATCTCTCATTTGGAAGAAACTTTTAAGCCTATTACAGAACCATTGCATGAACTTGTTAGAGATGTAAAACAAGAGCATACCAACTATAATAAAATTACAAAAATTAAGTATGAAAGAATAAATAAAAAGCGAGACTCTTCTATTGATAATTGTAACGGTTGGCAATTGGTTGCCAATCCCTATAGGCTGTTGGACTTCATGGACTTGACCGCACGTTTCAATTTCCGGCTCCTGCTCGTCGGCTAAGGGGTGGTGATCCTTAAAATGGCCAAGTCCAAGGCCTACCATATAATTTAGATAATAAAACGTGCTGACGATGACGATCTAAGACGTCGGAGAGATATTTGCAACCCTTCACTTTGTATAGATAATATTCGCAAACTGGAGTATAAGGTTGGCACACAGATGTTACGTAGCCAGTTAAGCCCGCCCTGCCTTTGGTCGCCCCATTCCTGTGGGTGCATCTTGGATGGCGACCCCTTACAGAGATTACATTAGTTCGGGTTCAATCGTTATAATTAATTTATTCCATTATTAAAAATTATTCCTAACATTTAAACAATTTAAAAATTATAACCTGTCATAACACTGAAATATTTAACGAAATTGTATAATTAAATAATTTAATAATAAAGTCTAGCAATGAACATGTAAATAAAAATTATAAATAAAATTAAAGTTTAAAGCTGCCAATAAATTAAATAAAATTTTTCCAAAAAAAAACTACTCGCTTCTTTGTTTATATTTGTTTGTTTTGATGTCACTCAATTTCCTATTCGGTCTATGGGCTAAAACAGCTGATGGTCTAAAAATGTGACATGGGCACACTAGTGTTTCACTCAAATTGACTGAATGGAGATAGAGAGAATTGCAATTGATTGATTTGGTGTCGCGTAAAATTTTAAAGTGCGTGTAGTGTGTTCGCAAATAGAGTGTTAATTTTCTCTCGTGTGTGACAAATAAAAAAGGTAAGTAATAGTTTTATTGGTGGCAGAGCATATTTTAGTTGTGTGGATATATCAAAGTTCTTGTTTTTTTGTTTTGTGATTGTGATTTGTTTACAAAAAAAATTAAATGCATCTACAAACATATGTATGTATATTGGCCATAAAAGTGTTTATGTGTGTTGTTTACTCACTTTATTTTTTTTCCACATCCCGCGTCGAATGCACTTTCGAAGAGGTGCTAAGAAAATGAGTTATAATTTACATATGCACATACATTAACCAACCTTGCTTGAAATACCAATAAAATTTAAAACCATATGTAATTATGTATGCCTATGCGATTGCATATACGTACATAGCTACATAAAGTTGTATGTTTTTCTTATTTGTCTTCTGAGTGCTTTGGTGTGAAATTTTTTTTTCTTGCGACGCAAACTCTATTCACTCAACTCAAATCGTTGACCTAGATTTCGTGCTCTAATTAAACAGCTGACAATTTGCCACAGAGCAAATATAAATTTGAGGGACAATTACTAGCGAAATTTTTTTAATAAATTATTTAAACAGTGTGTCAAAATTTGTGTTGAAAACTAAATAAGAAAATTGTTATTAAATTTCGCCAATAAAAAATGTTTCTCTCTTTTGTTCGATTTTATATCATCTGACGAGTTGGCCGCTATGATTTTGGCGGGAGTTAATGTGCAGTAATTAAAATTGTTTTTGTTGGTGCTGGTAGTTTAAAATGTGCCAGTCAAGAGTTTCCCTAGCCGTCGTGATGGCTGCTGGAAGCAGGGGTGACGATGCTAAATTTCCTGCTGCCGAAATGATGCACGCAGTTGCGGCCAATAGACACCGCTCGACCAGATGCAGTATAATCGCTGCCCTTTGTCTCCTGGCAGTCCAAGTGGCGTGACCTTGGAGTCCTGGGTCCAGTTCTGCAACCATGATTTTTGCCAGAATTTTAATATATCAAATTTGTTCTTCTATTTCCAGATCTTATCCGGAGGACTCACCAGCAATGGATACAGGTAAGTATTTAATTTGGGTTTTTTCCTTGAAATCACTAGCACTGGACACTAAAGTTTTTTTTTATAACTTGCAGAATTACTTGCACTCACAATGGCTGACACGGAACGAATGACTTGGGAAAGAATGGCAGAGTACCGCTTGGAACCCCGCTAACGATGACCTGCCATATTAACCTCGCTCTCTTCGTGCCTCAAGATCTTTGGCAACATTTCGGATAAGTAGACATAACAACTTTACTCATAGATGGCGCTTTATTAATATTTTCTTATTTCGTTACAGTTTGAACTGGACGTTACAAATTCCCCCCTGCTAAAATCAGACATGGGGATAATTTGATTCACAAGGCTGATCAACTGTAACCTCAAAGCTACTGCCGAATATCTTTTCCGTATAATTTCTAAAGACTCTTCCCGTGTAAAAGGCAGCGATCTATCCTCTATCAACTCTAATTTTCTCAACAGAGAATAAGTGGATCCAGACAATATCATTTGTTGACCAAATACCATATAATATGGCGTAGTCCCTATTGCTGAATGTATACCCGATCTTAAAGCACACGATATTTGGCTCAGGCTTTCATCCCAGTCCTTCTGATCTGGTTTTATAAATGACCTTATAGCTGCAATAATTGACCGGTTTACGCGTTCGGAAGCGTTTGCCTGAGGTGCATGCACAGCAGATAGCATGTGACTTATTTTAAAACGATTTAGCATTTTTTTAAAGTTGTCAGACCTAAACTGCGAGCCATTGTCTGAAAACACTACTTCAGGCACCCCAAACGTATAAAAGAGCTCCTTCTCCATGTATTCTAAAATTACGTCCGCTGACATTTTCTTAACAGCTTTAAGGCACACAAACTTTGAGAAGTGATCCAGCACTATAGAAATACCTATTTTCCCACCGCGTAAACGTGGATAAGGCCCAAGAAAGTCTATATAAAGGCGCTGGAAGAACCTTTGACTCTCAATTAACTTTCCCATTGGTGGTCGAAGTACTTTGTTCGGTGCTTTTGAAGTTTTGCAAACTTCACAATTGTTGATAAAAGCCTTTACATCTTCCACCAATCCTGGCCAGAAATAATATTTTCTCAACCTCTCAATGGTTTTGTGGATACCTCCATGTACACATAATAGCGAGTCATGTGCTTTGGCTATGACTTCTTTTGTCATTGCCTTCGGTATCCACAGCTTCCAAACATAAACGTCGTGTAAGACCTCGCCAGTAGTATGTTCAGTTCGCCGATACACATAGCCATCCTCAACTTTTAAGTCGGGAAACTGTGCTTGCATGGTGTCAATTCGTTCTACAAATTTTACATACTCTTCAGAGACGAAATGTAGAGATCTTAAATCCACTAACATACCGTCTTCACCGTCCACTGACGCTATATTTTCGTCCGGTACCACATTAAGCTTTCCCTTCCTCTGCACTATTTGAAATTGATAGCCTTGTAATTTTAACGCCCACCTTGCTAATCTACTGCTCAGGTCAGTTTGAGTCATAAACCATTTTAGCGAAGCGTGATCAGTGATAATTGTAAACTCATGGCCTTCGACATATGGCCGAAAAGTTTTTAGGCAAACCAGAGCAGCTAAGCATTCCTGCTCCGTTACCGAATATGCTTGCTGTGCTTTGTTTAATTTCTTGGAGACATAAGCGATAGGCATTTCATCGCCCTCTTCTGATACTTGAACCAACACCCCTCCTACTCCTGTTTTACAAGGGTCGCAATGGATAAAGAACGGCTTCGTGAAGTCTGGGCTTTGCAGGATTGGTGCTTCACTGAGTTTGGATTTTAAATTATCAAAAGCAGACAATGCCTCAGCCGTAAAAGCAAACTGTTTTTTTGTAGATAACAGGTCTGTTAAAGGAGCTGTTACATCAGCAAAGTTTGCGATAAATTTGCGATACCAGCCACATAAGCCCAAGAAACTCCTCAATGCTTTTATTGTTTTAGGAACTGGGAAGTTCTTTATTGCTGAAATCTTTTCGGGATCAGTCCTTATGCCTCCATTTCCCACTATGTGACCCAAATAATTAACCTCTCGTCTACAAAAATGACTAAATAAATAAAAACCTTATTTCGTAACTGAGGAGAGATGACTTTATCCATTAAGCGTGACATTGTTTGCGGTGCATTGCAAAGCCCAAAAGGCATTACTTTAAATTGGTAAAGTGGGCGTCCGGGGACTGTAAAAGCATTTATAGGTCGAGAATTGATGTCTAAGGGTATCTGCCAAAAAGCGTCTTTTAAATCTAGACTGGTTATGAATTCAGCTCTAGTCAATCTGCTAAGTATACCCCCAATTTGAGGCAGAGGAAACGCATCCTTTTCAGTCACTGAGTTTATTTTCCGACTGTCTAGGCATAATCGAATCTTTCCTGGCTTATTAACAATCACAATTGGCGAGGACCATGCGCTTTCTAATTCCTCGATCACCTCTAACTGCAACATCCTGTCTACTTCGGTATACATAAGTTTCTCCATGGCTGGCGACACTGGATAGTGTCTCTGTTCGGCTTAGCTGTTCCTACATCTATATTATGTGACAATATTGTGGTTTTACCTAATCCTTCCTCTGCAAAAGATGGAAATAATTTCATAACTTTTTCCAAATTTTGTTTTTGTACACTAGAGAGTTTATGCATATTTTCGTCTTGGCTAATTGCTGACACTGATTATTCAGTTGGCAGTAAGTCGTAAATCTGCCAAAATTCTATACCTAAATATAAATCTAACCGTAAAGTTGGAATTATATATATATTCATTAATTTATTTAAAATTTTGTAATTAATTTCGGTTCGCAAAATTCCTACTATTTGTTGCTTATTCCCATCTGCTGTACTCGCATCTGAGTGAAGCCTTTTAAACCTGATTTTTTTTTTTTAACAGGTCCTTGGCTAAGCTTCCACCGATGCAGGTCATTGTAGCGCCCGAATCTAATAATCCGAAAATTTCGCGCTCTAATAATTTAACTCTAGCATATGGACGTGGATCTGCAGCATTTAGTTCTAGCGCCGACAATCTACTCACAGCCTTCCCTATATTCTTTACTCCTTTCCAAAATGATCTAAGGCGTTTAGAACTGCGTGAGTGCGATTTGCAACTGTTGGATATGGTTGGAATTAATATTCGCGGAATGTTTACAATGGGCTCTACAGAAGAAATTGCAGGGATTATTGACGAATCCTCTAATCCTTGTTTTGAATTGTTCGAGGCTGCACACTCGAGTTCATTTGTCTGTGTGAAAACGGTGTGCTGCCTTTCGAGTTTTTTGCTTGGCAGCGGGCACAATTGGGCTTGTAAATTTTATCTGCGCCACACCCGTAACAAAAGACTCGTCGTTCGGCCAAGCAATCTTGATACCTATGGCCTTCCTTCTTACAATTCCAACAGATCAACGCCAGTGCTCCTACTTCTTCTTTCTCTCGCTCCTCTTGAACTAATGCCTCATCGCACTTGACTATTTCTGCCACATTACGCCTAAACGAAACCGCTTTGCTGCTACGCATTTGTGTTTTGATGTCCTCAAGGAACGCCTCTCGTCTCCTGCAAACATCACGCAGTTCGGATACCGAACTGATATCCAAATGTAAGATCTCATGCCTTATTTCTGGGAGTAAGTTTGCTTTCAAAATTCGAACTAAACTTGTTTTTGTTATAGGTATCTCCATTTGATCAATCAACCGGGCTATATCATCATAAAATGCCTCAAAGGACTCATTTGCCTTTTGTTTTCGACCACGGATAAAGTCTTCTACATCCGCGTCATCCCGTTGATCTCGAAATTGCTTACGAAGAGCTTCACATAATATGTCCCAACGAACTTGGCCTACTGCTTTGTGATGTCGCCAGTAAAATTGAGCTGCCTTTCCCTCAAATAGCGAGCTTGCCCTTATTGCAAAGGATACTTAAATTTCCGTCTAAAGTTTGGTGAGTTAATGCTTCCACTCTGTATATAAAATTGTCTATGGATAAACCATCACCCGTAAATTTCAGTTTCCAACCATTCAAAATGTGACCAACTTTGTCTGGTCTTTGCAACAGATCGGATTGGTAACTACCCTGAGATACTGACACTGGTCTGGCAGGTGGAATAATCACAGGAGGAACTTCTACCGACAATCCTACCAATCCATTCGTACCAGTGTACTCGCTTTCACTGCGCTGAGGCGTCACGCTCCGACGGCTGACACAAGCTTCGACAATTTCCTCTATCAGCTTGGTTAATTGCTCAGTAAGTGCGGACATAATCTGATTTTGCATTCTACTAATTAAATCGGATGTTGCAGTTGCTGATGAAGACGCTGGCTCCTCTGCCATACTAGCTGCTGTAACCGTCGCTACTGCTGATTGAGATCTGGTTCCGTATGCAGGAGAATTTGTCGCCTGTTTAGCAGCTGGTGTCCAACTAACTTTGCAAATGGGACAATTGCTACTCGACTTAATATGCGATTTTATACACGTTTTGTGAAATTCGTGACCGCAGGGTGTCTTTTGGCTATCACTTGGGTTTAGCACTATCGTAGAACATATGCCACAGACAGTCTGATTGCCAGTTGCTGTTAAGTCTTTGTTTGACCTTGTTAGCGGCATAACTATTCAAATAATTTGTAATCGTAATTCTAAAGAAAAATCTAAGTTAATCAAAACCCTATAATAAAATGTAATCTGATCAGGAACCCGCACTCAAATTGTTAACAGAATTAAGAACCGCAAAATGTAAACTCTTGATAACCATAAATTACAATAAATAACGAATAGAACTAATCACTCGAACACGAAATTTATTGTAATAATGAAAAATCCTAATTAAATAATTGATAATTGTTTAAAAAAAAAAATTTAAATAAATGTAAAAAAATTGAAAAGCAAAAGAATATTATATAGAGAGACAATTAAAATGTATCATTCAAGTACTAGACACAAATAAAAATAATGAATCGATTTAAAAAAATTTGTATAAATTCAATTACTCCAATTCATTCAAATAAAAGACAAAAATAAAATATAATAATTATTCAAATAATAAATCCAACACTAATAAAATTGTAATAAATCAAATAATAAAATTCGTAAAAGTAAATTGAACCCTCACTGCTGTAATCTCTTTATTCCTTATACTTTTGTTTGCGTCTATTGAAAAAAATTTTGATTAGATAAAAATCGCTCGTGTGATCAAAACTCTGTTGAACTTTGATGTTGCTGGCAAGCCCTAATTTATAATCAGCTGCTTGAATCCATCCAACACAACCTTTCCTGTCCGATCTACAACTCGAAGCGATAATATTCAAAACTGACAATTTAACCCGTACCAACTGGCTCGACAAATCTTTAATCTTTGTATCGAGAATCCAAATTGGCCGTATCAAATTACAGCTTGAAGAGAGACCAATTCCTTGCCATCAACAGTGGGCATTTTACGCATGCTGCAAATTAAATGCATTCCATCTATTTGTGACAGTGGCAATGGACAGAAAATTTAAAATTATAGAGAAGCTTTGGGTTGCATTAGTGAGTCCTACCAAAGTAAGGCCACACCCGTTGGGCGCCAAAATAAATTATAATTGTAACGGTTGGCAATTGGTTGCCATTCCCTATAGGCTGTTGGACTTCATGGACTTGACCGCACGTTTCAATTTCCGGCTCCTGCTCGTTGGCTAAGGGGTGGTGATCCTTAAAATGGCCAAGTCCAAGGCCTACCATATAATTTAGATAATAAAACTTGCTGACGATGACGATCTAAGACGTCGGAGAGATATCTGCAACCCTTCACTTTGTATAGATAATATTCGCAAACTGGAGTATAAGGTTTGCACACAGATGTTACGTAGCCAGTTTAGCCCGCCCTGCCTTTGGTCGCCCCATTCCTGTGGGTGCATCTTGGATGGCGACCCCTTACAGAGATTACATTAGTTCGGGTTCAATCGTTATAATTAATTTATTCCATTATTAAATAATATTCCTAACATTTAAACAATTTAAAAATTATAACCTGTCATAACACTGAAATATTTAACAAAATTGTATAAATAAATAATTTAATAATAAAGTCTAGCAATGAACATGTAAAAAAAAATTATAAATAAAATTAAAGTTTAAAGCTGCCAATAAATTAAATAAAATTTTTCCAAAAAAAAAACTACTCGCTTCTTTGTTTATATTTGTTTGTTTTGATGTCACTCAATTTCCTATTCGGTCTATGGGCTAAAACAGCTGATGGTCTAAAAAATGTGACATGGGCACACTAGTGTTTCACTCAAATTGACTGAATGGAGATAGAGAGAATTGCAATTGATTGATTTGGTGTCGCGTAAAATTTTAAAGTGCGTGTAGTGTGTTCGCAAATAGAGTTTTAATTTTCTCTCGTGTGTGACAAATAAAAAAAAAGGTAAGTAATAGTTTTATTGGTGGCGGAGCATATTTGAGTTGTGGGGATATATGAAAGTTCTTTTTTTTTGTTTTGTGATTGTGATTTGTTTACAAAAAAAATTTAAATGCATGTACAAACATATGTATGGTATGTATATTGGCCATAAAAGTGTTTATGTGTGTTGTTTACTCACTTTATTTTTTTTCCACATCCCGCGTCGAAAGCACTTTCGAAGAGGTGCTAAGAAAATGAGTTATAATTTACATATGCACATACATTAACCAACCTTGCTTGAAATACCAATAAAATTTAAAAGCATATGTAATTATGTATGCCTATGCGATTGCATATACGTACATAGCTACATAAAGTTGTATGTTTTTCTTATTTGTCTTCTGAGTGCTTTGGTGTGAAATTTTTTTTTCTCGCGACGCAAACTCAATTCACTCAACTCAAATCGTTGACCTAGATTTCGTGCTCTAATTAAACAGCTGACAATTTGCCACAGAGCAAATATAAATTTGAGGGACAATTACTAGCGAAATTTTTTAATAAATTATTTAAACAGTGTGTCAAAATTTGTGTTGAAAACTAAATAAGAAAATTGTTATTAAATTTCGCCAATAAAAAATGTTTCTCTCTTTTGTTCGATTTTATATCATCTGACGAGTTGGCCGCTATGATTTTGGCGGGAGTTAATGTGCAGTAATTAAAATTGTTTTTGTTGGTGCTGGTAGTTTAAAATGTGCCAGTCAAGAGTTTCCCTAGCCGTCGTGATGGCTGCTGGAAGCAGGGGTGACGATGCTAAATTTCCTGCTGCCGAAATGATGCACGCAGTTGCGGCCAATAGACACCGCTCGACCTGATGCAGTATAATCGCTGCCCTTTGTCTCCTGGCAGTCCAAGTGGCGTGACCTTGGAGTCCTGGGTCCAGTTCTGCAACCATGATTTTGCCAGAATTTTAATATATCAAATTTGTTCTTCTATTCCAGATCTTATCCGGAGGACTCACCAGCAATGGATACAGGTAAGTATTTAATTTGGGTTTTTTTCCTTGAAATCACTAGTACTGGACACTAAAGTTTTTTTTATAACTTGCAGATTTACTTGCACTCACAATGGCTGACACGGAACGAATGACGTGGGAAAGAATGGCAGAGTACCGCTTGGAACCCCGCTAAGGATGACCTGCCATATTAACCTCGCTCTCTTCGTGCCTCAAGATCTTTGGCAACATTTCGGATAAATAGACATACTAACTTTACTCACAGATGGCGCTTTATTAATATTTTCTTATTTCGTTACAGTTTGAACCGGACGTTACATAATTCAACTATTGATCATTATGATGATAATGAAGACGATGATGATAGTGATAATGATATTTCAATCAAATATAGAAAACGAAGATAGTGATAATGAAGAAATAAAAGAAGAAGAAGAAGAAGAAATTGTAGAAAGTGATGAAGATTAAATACCTGACAATATTCATTTAAGTGTAAATAAACTTTTAAATGATAATCTCTTGGATAAGGTTTATGGTCCTACAGGGTCTAAATCAAAACTAGAGTTGGGTAAGAAACAACTAGAAGTAAAAAACAAAAAAGTTATATTATCAACCGGGAGTACATGGCCTCTTACATTTGCTTTATACTCTTTAATTTTTCATAACCATCCAACGATTTACTCTAAAACAGATTTAGTTTCATATAAAGAGATTTTAGAAGAAACGAGTTTACATAAAAGAGTTTATGATCCACAAAAACAAATTAAAGGAACTCGTGCATTGAGATATACTAAAATTATTAAACCCTTGATATCGTCGACAGCAGCTAAATTAAACTATGTAGCTGTATCTACATCAATTTAAACCAAGAAAGGAGGGAGTGTTAATGGTTGTACGTTTATGAAATTAAAACAGGAGAAACCAAATTATGTCTATTTTAATAACGTTAACGAATTAGTTGAACGATTACAACTTTTAATAGCTTCACAAGCTGCTGGTAATAACAATCATACTAATGAAATTCTATCAATAACAGAAGAGTTGCGTGAAGAGAAAATAATATACTAATAAATATAATAGTCATCCAGATATTTCAATTAATATCAAAATGTCTATAGACAAGTTTGGTCATTATTCGAGTAATAGACAATTTTCTTCAATTTTCAAAAGAGAACTTGAAGACCTAACAGGTGTATATCTTGATAGTGATGCTCATATAAATGTACAACAAAAACGAGTTAAAAACTCTTCGCTACCGAAAAATGATTTTGACTTAACAATAAAAGCGTATTTAGATGGGAAAGTAAATGAATTGAAAGCATTGCAGGAGCAAACAATAATTAAGGCTTTTGATCAAAGAAATAAACGTATAACAGAAATGGAAGACAACGTAATCCGTTTATTTAATTTAATAGCAAATCTCCATAAAAATATGAATACAATTATCGAAAAAATAAACAACTTGAATAGATATGTGAGCAAATATTTAAGATTCATGGTAAAAATGCATATCGTCAAACTCTTGATTATCCAAGTATTATAATAAATGAAAAA
>JAEIGL010000183.1:0-31867 GCA_018903715.1 Zaprionus davidi | reverse complement strand
TAGTCCAAGGTTTTTCTCCAATTTTTTATTCCTTCCAAATAATAGGTTTTCTCAAGGCCCTCAAAATAGTCGTTTGTTTCTGTGATGACCTCTTCATTTGACCCGAATCTCTTACCGCCGAGCCATTTCTTCATGTTTGGAAACAAAAAATAGTCACAGGGGGCTAAATCTGGAGAATATGCTGGATGGGGTAGCAGTTCGTAGCCCAATTTATGAAATTTTGCCATGCTGACTACACACGTGTGCACCCGTGCATTGTCCTGATGGAACAGCACTTTTTTTTCGCCAAAATTGATAACTTAATACGAGGGTCGTTTGATAAGTCCGTGACTTTTTGAATAAAATATATTTTTTTCGTCAAAGAAGCGTTTTATTTCTCAACATAATCTCCTTTTAGCTCTATACATTTAGTCCAGCGTTTTTCCAATTTTTTTATTCCTTCCAAATAATAGGTTTTCTCAAGGCCCTCAAAATAGTCGTTTGTTTCTGTGATGACCTCTTCATTTGACCCGAATCTCTTACCGCCGAGCCATTTCTTCATGTTTGGAAACAAAAAATAGTCACAGGGGGCTAAATCTGGAGAATATGCTGGATGGGGTAGCAGTTCGTAGCCCAATTTATGAAATTTTGCCATGCTGACTACACACGTGTGCACCCGTGCATTGTCCTGATGGAACAGCACTTTTTTTTTCGCCAAATGCGGTCGTTTCTGCTTCAAATCAATATCGAATCTGTCCAAAAGCTCTGAATAATATTCGCCGGTGATCGTTTTACCCTTTTCAAGGTAATCGATGTGAATGATACCTTGTGCATCCCAAAAAACTGTGGCCATGACCTTGTTGGCCGACAGACCCACCTTGGCCTTCTTTGGTGCACGTTCACCCGGAGAAACCCACTGTCTTGATTGTTCTTTGGTCTCTGGTGTGGTGTGGTGGATCCATGTTTCGTCTACGGTAACGAAACGGCGCAAAAATTTGGATTGCGGTTGAACATCGCCAAACACTCCTTTGAAATGGTCACACGGTTGCGCTTATGGTCGTGTGTGAGCAATCGCGGCACCCATCGCGCGGAAAGCTTTTTCATGTCCAAATATTCATGTAAAATGTGATGTACCCGTTCAGTTGAGATGCCTACAGCCTCAGCTACCTCACGCACTTTCATTCTCCGATCATCCAATATCATTCCATGGATTTTGTCGACGATTTCTGGCATGACGACCTCTTTTGGGCGACCTGAACGTTCGGCATCACTTGTACTGGTACGACCACAACGGAACTCAGTAAACCATTTCTTAACCATTGAAATTGATGGTGCAGAGTCCCCATAATATTTATCAAGTCTTTCCTTGGTTTCGGTGATGGATTTTTTACGCAAAAAATAATGCTTAATTAGCACACGAAATTCACTTTTTTCCATTTTCGTTAAAATTCACGAGATCGTCTGCTTTCAATGCCTATAAAACGCAAACCAAAAAACGCAGCTTTCTCAAAATTTTACAGTCAGCTGTTAATCGATAACTGCTGACAGGAGCAGTGTTGTATTTAGAGCAGGTGCGCGGCAAATACAAAAAGTCACGGACTTATCAAACGACCCTCGTATTATGGTTATGGTTATTTGGTTTATCATTTTTTTCCTGCTGATTTTTGTTATTATAGTTATTGTTCTGTTGAGAACGTGTAAAATAGTTATAAGCGAAATATGCTCTTTGATTATTTGCTTCAAGCTCTTGAGCCTTTGCTAGAGCATTGGGTAATTTTTCAGGTTTTAAAGAGAATAGAATTTCTGATAAAGAACCATTCAGACCTGTGATAAAGATACGCAACGCGTAATCCCTGCTTCTATTGTTCATTTCTGTGATCACGTTTGCCTTATCGCCATAGAACCGTCATGTTACCCTGTCTAAGTAAACCTTGTTCTTGTTCTATTACGGTACCATGATTTGTTAGCGTATCATTAGCTTTCCCTATTATTTTGTTTCTCAATATTGCCAAAGCACCTACGTACTTTCTACTACCGTCCTTATACATACCATACTCATGGCGCAGCATGCTGCTTCACGCCAACTAACATAATTTGCGTAACTACCTGCGAATTCGGGTATAAATTTAATAACATCAAATTATTCATCGCACCAGATTGAGTCATTTACTTGTGTAGGTTGGTATTCTTGAACTGTAGTTGAACAGGCATTAATTTGTAGTTTTAATGCTGCAATTTCTTCAGGTAAGGCTTTGGTTTTATTTGCTATAAGTTCAGCGATTAAATCTACTGTCAAAGTCAGATCTTGAGCCATTTTTATTCCCTTCGACCATTGAAAATGGTCAAAAAGGGAATACTAACCTTGTGCAAATGTATGTAACAGGTATAAGGAGTCGTGGGAGACCCCATAAAGTATTGTAAGGATGTTTTCTCAGGCTGGGGTACATATCTCAGTCCCGCGAGGGTCTTCACAGAACATTTTTATAAAACTAGGACTATTATGACTTTAGTAAGAGAGGAGCTACTAATTGGTCATACCCTACTGGGGTATTACAGGGTATAGGGGACATACGTGGTCTATGTCACGCACGTGTACTCGCTAGACATGTGGATCTCCACATGGGTTCTACCACCACGTGGTCCGTTTGTGACTCACGTGCACGTGTGACGCGTGCCCGGCAGGCTGCTCGTCGTGAGGAACGCACGTGGCCGCGGGTAATTTCGCTTGCACTCCCCTAAGTCGCTCGTCTGTGTATTCCACCATCCGCAACTAGGTAAAGTGCACGCTCACGCACCTCGCTTGCCACCTATCGCCCACTCACGACGCCTCTCACGGTCGACCGCAGGTACTTTCGCCTGCACTCCCACAAGTCGTTCTGTGGTGTATTCCACCACGCCGCAAACTTGTTAAAGCACACGCTCACGCACCCACTTGCCAACTGGCGTTTCACTCACGACACAAATCACGAGTGGCCGTTGGCCGTGCAGAAGCGCCCGTGACCGCAGGTGTCTTCGCCTGCACTCCCACAAGTCGCTCGATGGTGTATTCCACCACACCGCAACTCGTTAGAGCACACGCCCACACACCCACTCGTCAACTGACGTTCACTCACGACACGAACTGTGTGTGTGTACGCTCAGAGTCGCTGTCTGGCCAGCGGAGCACCGGCATACCAGAAAGCGCGACTCTGCAAGTACACGCTCACACAGGCAGAGCTTTGCTTCCGGCTTAACTAGCTGCTCACGATCAACTGCCCTTGGCCTAATTTTCGCAGCTTGCGTTTCGCTGCTACGCACATGTCGCCGCTGCTGCGTACATGTCGCCGCTGCTTGCCCAACGCCGCTGCTTGCATGTCGCCGCTGCCTTTGGCCGATCGTGCCTGGCTGCTGCGACTTTGCTCGCACTTCGTCGCATGCATGGCGCCGTTCGTATTTCGCTGTATGTCCGACGTCGCTGCTGACTTAGCGTCGCTGCTTGCCAAGCGTCGCTGCTGACTTAGCGTCGCTGCTTGTCTGGCGCCGCTGCCCAAAAATTGGTCGCGATGCCGTTGCTTGTGCCGTTGCCTATGCACGAGTTCTGGCTGCCCAAGCACCGTTGTTTGTGCAAAATGTGCTCTGCTGCCTGACTAGATGCGCGAGCTTTGGGTACCAAGGCACCGTTACTTGTGCAAGTGTTCGACTGTGCACAAGCTCTGGGTCCCGAGGCACCGTTACTGGGCATGGGTGCCGAGTGCCTGGGGTTTTCTTATGCTGTGCACCCTGTTTTCTAGTCCCTGCCTTTGCCTTTGCCTATGATTCTGCTTTCTATTCGAAGAAACACTGCTGAGTATACTAGACTTAAAGATATCTTATGTATCTATTTATTTAAGGATAAATTAATATTACTTAATAATAATGTGGCGTCGCTTCATACGGCGTCAGGATCACAAGCCGAGTTGATTGAGCAATGTCTTTCTGTCTGTCTGTCTGTCCGTCTGTCTGTGTGAACGCACAGATCTCAGCTATTATAAAAGCTAGAATTACCAAATTTGGTAGGAAAACTCTTATGTTAGGTGCCACGCCCACCGTGCCCGTAAATCAAAAATTTAATTTTTGAACTCAAATTGTAAGCGCCGTATAAAAGATACCCTTTTTGACTTTAACATATACTAAGCTGAATGAAATATCTACGTATTCTCAAAATTACAATCTGATCGGACAACAAACACAAAAGTTATTTAAGAAACTAAGAACATAAAACCAAGTGGTTCTGTCAGCCATCTGTCGGGAATAATTTCAAAGCATGTGCTTATGTATGTATATGCCTACATATGTACAGAAGAACATAGGTCGAAGGGTATCCCACTGTTGCGTATCGTGCGACTGTTGCTTTTCTTACTGGTTAAGTTTTGAAAGTTACTTATAAGATCCTCCAGTTTTAATAAAGAAATGTACTGATGGAGCTCACATGAATGATCTTCCTTCTTAAGTCGGTGGTTGTTGGTTTTTGGTTTTCGGGTCTTCACTTTTACACTTGGGGACTTCCTTCTTTACGTTGGGGTCTTCCTTCTTTAATTATTGTTGTTTAAGTTTTTGTTGTCTTTTAAATGTTTGTTGTTTTGCAGTTATTAGTGCTGTGTACCAAAACTGTTTTTTGTCAATTTGATATCATCAGCGCACTGTATTTAATTATATTTGCACTTTGAGATTCCCTTTTTATTTCGTTCAGGTCCTCTTTATCAAGTACATTCATGTTTTCACAACACTATTTAAATTGTTTAACACTTTGAAATTTCCTTTTTATTTCTTTCAGGTCTTCTTTAATTTGTTAATTTGTTTTTATTAATTAGCACTTTGAGGCTCCCTTTTTACTTATTTTGGGTCCCCGTTATGTGTAGCACTGTTACAGTTTAACGTTTTAAAATTGTGTGAGTTTCTAACGCCTTTTCAGAATATTCGCCGTTTTGCTTCAATATTCCGGATCAAGTTCACTCGCGACATTTTGATATTGTGGGGTTTAATATCTTTCGTGTAGTTTATATTTAAAGCTTAACGCGAGCCTCACGTTGGGCGCCAATTAACCTTCCCGCGAACGCGTGATGGGAAAAAAATTATTTTTGGTAGGAAGGAACTTCCGTATTTATTGAATGCAAAATTAAGACTGAAGTTACAGATATATTCTTAAGCTAAAGTAATGTCAAAGCTTCCGTCTCGTGGTTAAATAAGGATTTGTTTACAATGGTGCGTGGGGACGCAGATCGTGAGAGCGTAGTTTATGATACGTTCTTGATCGAGAATTTTGTTGACACTTGAACAGTTCTAATTAGGATAGGGGATAAGTGACCAAGTGGTCAATATTTACGTTTTTGAACTGCGCAGTTTAACAACTGCCTCTTGGAAAAGATTGTTTGTTCAACGAAAAGCGCTGACAGGCTTCGGATATTGTTTATGCTTTTAAGAGACTGGCGTAAGAGGATAGCGCTGGAGCAAAAAATGGGTTCCCAAGTGGCTATAAAAACTGTTTATAATTTCCATATTGAATATAGAGGGACTGAGGGTGATAACTAGCACACATAGACATCTACATTGGCATTTCAACCCGTCGCACATATACATTTACATTGTCAGCGCGAACTGCCACAATACAGTTACAACACTTCAGAACACACATGAACATACGGGGTGCATGCACCAATGTACATGCTATGTGTGATATACTGAGAAAAACAAAATAGTATACAGGCCACCCCAGCATTACATAAATACAAGCAAATATTTTTTTTGTATTTACAAAAATACATACCTACCTCACAGTGTAAAGTGCAGTGCTATACCTACACCCACTTTTTATTCACACACACACATTCACTCACTTGCTATAATAAATTATTAAATTTTGCCTAATCTCAAAATAAAAAATAGTGCTAAAATAGAAAAATTAAAACAGTGCTAAATTTTCAATGAAAATATTTCTAAAATCTAAAAACTATATTGCACTAAAAGAATTATAGAAACTTCAAATTGTCGGAGATGCGGAAAAAATTTCCCAACATGGAATGTACAACGAATGGACAACTTTAAAAGACGCCCTAATCACGGAATTCAAGACCCAGACGCCCCTGGAGGAACTACTAATTGTATTGCACACCCTTTAAAGGTAACTTACGTCTATTCTGTGAGCAATTAGAAGATAAGTCAACTGTTATTGTAAATAAGTTAGCATTAGAAGATGACCGAAATAATACAACGGTTTATACACAAGCAATGGCAACTACTATTAAAAATACAATTCGACGCTCACTCCCTGATAGGATGTTCATGACCTTAGCGAGGTATGACATTTCAACCGTTTCAAAGTTAAGACAAGTCGCCCAAGAAGAAGGTCTATACGAAGACTCTAATGCACCTAACACCCAGAATAATTCAAACATTAATCAAAACAAAAACACTCACCCTAATCAACGATTCGTTCGCCCCTTTATTCCATTAACAAATCCCACGCAGATCCAAAACACTAACGTAAACAATCAACCCCCTTTTAAACAAACTCCTCCGACCAGACAACAGCAATTTGATCAGAACAGACATTTATACAACGAGTTCAGAAGAAACTTACTTCATGACCGTCAAAACGACACCCGAAACTACAATCAGCCCCCCAACAACCGAGAGTGCCGAATAAGCGTTCTAAAGAAGACAGCGGACAGTCACGTATGCAGACAGATGAAAGTCATCACCAGTACGAATTAGATTACGATAACGAAACTGACCACTACAATAATAACGACGAACAGTTCCACGAAGATCAATTACAGAATACCCAAACAGAAATGTTTACAGATCAGCAATATCAACAAGCTAAAAATTTTCCAATACAAGCCTGGGAACCCACCAATACATAGAGATCATGTTCAATAACCACAGATATAGATGAATAGTTGACACTGGCTCTTCAATAAACATGATGAGCTCAAACTTTTTCAACCTCCAAGTTAAGGATAAACAAATAACTGTCCGAAGTATGGCAGGCTATTCTAAATTAAATAAATATGTAGACCTTCCGGCCAACGGTCTTTTTCAACAAACTCAGCAATTCTATATTCATTCATTTTCACCTTTTTATGACATTCTATTAGGAAGAAAAGTACTAATGGAAAATAATGGTTTAATAGATTACTTTCGAAAGGAAACAATAATTAACGGTAGAACATTCGTTCACAAAGAACTAAATCTATGTGATGGGAACTCTTCAAAAAACTTTAATGCACTCTTACATGAAAACAACTTTACATCAGAAATAAATTATGCCATGAACAACAACATAGACTCAGAACACACATACATACTCGAACATTTAAATAGCGAAGAAAAATACAGACTTACAAATTTATTAAAAGAGTTCAGTGACATTCAATATTCTGAAAATGAAAACCTTACATTAGCAAGTATAATACGTCATGATATAAAAACCTTTCATGAAAACCCAGTCTACAAAAGACCATACTCGTATCCGTTCGCCTACGAAGCAGAAGTAAATAAGCAAATTGAAGAAATGCTACAACAAGGTATTATACGCGAAAGCGACTCCCCCTACTGCAGTCCATTATGGATTGTTCCCAAAAAGATAGATGCCTCAGGCAAACCGAAATTCAGGTTGGTCGTGGACTATCGAAACCTAAATGAAATAACAATAAATGATAAATTTCCGATTCCTAATATGGACGAAATACTAGGCAAATTAGGAAAATGCCAGTATTTTACTACGATTGACTTAGCAAAAGGCTTTCACCAGATTGAAATGGACCCTAAGTCTATACCAAAAACGGCGTTTTCGACCAAACATGGTCACTATGAGTACACTCGCATGCCATTTGGCTTAAAAAATGCTCCTGCAACCTTCCAACGGTGCATGAATTACGTCCTAAAAGACCTCATTAACAAGCATTGCCTTGTTTATTTAGATGATGTGATCATCTATTCAACATCTCTGAACGAACACCTAGACTCACTGAGAAAGGTTTTTGAGAAACTAAAAGAGGCCAATCTGAAGCTCCAATTGGACAAATGCGAATTCCTGAAAAAACAAACAAATTTCTTAGGTCATATTATAAGTCCAGAAGGCATACGACCCAATAAAGAGAAAGTTAAAGCAATCGAAAAATTTCCCCTCCCAAAGACACCGAAAGAAATCAAATCTTTCTTAGGCTTATGCGGGTATTACCGTAAGTTCATTCCAGATTTTGCAAAAATTGCAAAACCTCTGACGATATTTCTAAAAAAAGGAGTTAAAATAGACACAAAAAATGAAGAATACAATAAATCATTTGAAAAGTTAAAAACACTCATAATGAACGACCCAATTTTAATTTGCCCTGATTTCACAAAGACATTTCAAGTCACTACTGACGCTAGCAATTTCGCCATAGGAGCTGTGTTATCGCAAGACAATAAACCAGTAAGCTTTGCAAGCAGAACATTAAATGATCATGAACAAAATTATAGCACTATTGAAAAAGAGCTACTAGCAATCGTTTGGGCAACCAAATATTTCCGCCCATATCTATATGGAGTCCCCTTTGAGATTTTGAGCGATCACAAACCCCTTGTTTGGCTAAATAACATTAAAGAACCTAATATGAAATTACAACGTTGGCGAATTAGACTTAGTGAATATAATTTCAAAATCAAATATTTAGAAGGTAAACTAAATCACGTAGCAGACGCTTTATCTCGTGTCAAAATTGAAGAAAACATGGTAGGCGAAGAAGAAAATATTTCAACAGCAGCAACAATACATAGTTCATTAGAAAGCAACGAAACTTACATTGAAATTACAGAAAAACCAATAAACTATTTTGAAAGATAAATTGAATTAATTAAAGACACCATAGAACAAGTAGAGACAACGAAATACTTTTCCAAAACAAAACTGACTATCAAATACACCAACATGACCTTGACAAAGGCAACAGATATCCTCATTAAATACTTCTTAAATAATACCAGTGTTATTTACATGGAAAACGATAAAGACTTTTTAGTTTTTCAAAAAGCATATAAAGAAACCATTAACCCACATAGTAACGTGAAAATTCTGAATGGTATCATAAAGTTAAAAGACATAAAATCTTATCCTGAATTTAAAGAATTCATTATTACTCAACATTCTAAATTGCTACACCCTGGTATTGAAAAAATTATACGATTATTTAAAGAAACACACTATTTTCCCGATTATACTAAATTAATTCAAAACATTATTAATGATTGTGAAATCTGTAACCTTGCAAAGACGGAACATAGACCAACAAAACTAGTTTTTGAAACAACTCCAGAAACAAATAACCCACGAGAAATTTATGTTATTGACTTTTATGCAATCGACAACGAACAGTATTTATCTTGTATAGACGTATATTCAAAATTCAATAGAGAAAATAAAGAAACACGAATGGAGACAATTTTATACATATATAACCACAAGACCAAACATAACACGACCGGACAGATACCAGCTAACATTCTTCTTTACGCAGGCATACCTACTTATGATACTCAGATGATTAAAGAAAATAAAATCAAAAAACTTAACAAGAAACGACAGGACTTCGAAATTGACACAAAATTTAGACAAGCACCCTTAACGCGCGCAAAATCAAAGAATCCCTTTAGAAAAACAGGCAGAATAGAACAATTGTACGAAAAACATTATAACGAAAATAATAGAGGTCAAAACGTTATTCATTATAAAAGTAAATTTAAAAAGAAAAAGAAAGTTAATGATAGTAAATACTTGCAGCAAACCAACACCTCCCAATCATCGGACTTATAATTACCATAATAACTTGTTTTGCGACACAAACTACAGCAGGAACACTCGAAATCAACCCAATAGAAAACAATCAAGGATTTATCTTGTTCGAATCTGGAACAATACAAATTCCCATCACCTTTATGCATCACTGTCTCACAATTAATATTACAGAAACTGAAAAAACATTTAATAATTTAATTAAACAATGTCAAGAATTTAAAAACATTGCACAAATTAAATATTTAACTGAAAAAATGGAAAGAGAAATGAGCGCAATACGCATTTCAAAACGAAACAGACGAGGACTGGTTAACTTTGTAGGTTCTACATTAAAATATCTTTTCGGTACACTAGACGAAGAAGACAGTCAACATATTGAAACACAAATTTCGACTTTATCACAAAACACAGTACAAGTTAGCAGTCTAAACAATGTTATCGACAGTCTCAATAATGGCATAGAAATAATTAACAACCAGTCCAATTCATTAAAAAAAGAACAAAAAATTAATCTATTAATATTTAACATTGAACATTTTACCGAATATATCGAGGATATTGAAATGGGTTCACAACTAACACGACTAGGAATATTTAATCCCAAACTACTTAAACACGACAATATTGGCAGCGTTAACTACAAAAATCTAATTGATATAAAAACTTCCGCTTGGTATTACGTAGCTACTAATGAAATATTCCTATTGTCCCACATTCCTATGAATACAATTGAACAACCAACTTTCATAATTGCACCTTATCCCGACAATAATGGCCAAATAATAAATGAAAATATTGAAGGCAAATTCTATTTACATAACAACTATGTTCTTAATACACTAACAAAGAATATTGTCAAAGACCATTGCATAGCTAACATAATAAAACACGAAACACCAACTTGTACTTTTCAAAAATATCGTAAACAATCTTATATTCAATACATTAAACCAAATATACTTATAACCTGGAATATGACAAGAGAAAAACTTTATCATAATTGTAACGGTCAAGAGATTTATATTGAAAATAATAAAATTATAAAAATATCCAACTGCACAGCAGAATTAAAACAAATTACAATATCTAATAATATTCAACAATACACAAATTTAATATTTACTGAACACAATGTAACCAAAGTCGAACCAATGTCACACATAGAAATTAAAGAAATAATTTTGTTAAACAATAAGAACAACACAATTTACAGAAACATACTAATAATTTTCATATTTGTTTTAGTTTTAATTTACATATTTTACTTTTATATGAAATGTAAAACAGCGCCACACAAAATTATTATCTCTTACCTAAAACCAAGTAAAACCTCTAACAATAATATTGAAAAAGAAATAGAACCAAAAACAGAAATAATTGAAATTGAAAATCCAGTACCACAATTATATCCAGAACGAGAGCAACAGTCGCGCAAAACGCGACAGTGGGATACCCTTCGACCTATGTTCCCGTGTAGTTTAATTTGTTAAATTCATACACATATGCATATGCACATGCTTTGAAATTAATCCCGACAGATGGCGCTCGCGCTTCGCGATCGCCCGTCTCCCTTGTTAGCTGACAGAAGCACTTGATTTTATGCTCATACTTTCTTAAATAACTTCTGTGTTTATTGTTCGATTGGATTGTAATTTGGGAAAATAATAAAATTATAAAAATATCCAACTGCACAGCAGAATTAAAACAAATTACAATATCTAATAATATTCAACAATACACAAATTTAATATTTACTGAACACAATGTAACCAAAGTCGAACCAATGTCACACATAGAAATTAAAGAAATAATTTTGTTAAACAATAAGAACAACACAATTTACAGAAACATACTAATAATTTTCATATTTGTTTTAGTTTTAATTTACATATTTTACTTTTATATGAAATGTAAAACAGCGCCACACAAAATTATTATCTCTTACCTAAAACCAAGTAAAACCTCTAACAATAATATTGAAAAAGAAATAGAACCAAAAACAGAAATAATTGAAATTGAAAATCCAGTACCACAATTATATCCAGAACGAGAGCAACAGTCGCGCAAAACGCGACAGTGGGATACCCTTCGACCTATGTTCCCGTGTAGTTTAATTTGTTAAATTCATACACATATGCATATGCACATGCTTTGAAATTAATCCCGACAGATGGCGCTCGCGCTTCGCGATCGCCCGTCTCCCTTGTTAGCTGACAGAAGCACTTGATTTTATGCTCATACTTTCTTAAATAACTTCTGTGTTTATTGTTCGATTGGATTGTAATTTGGGAACTACGTAGATATTTCATTTAGCTTAGTATATGTTTAAGTCAGAAAGTTGTATCTTATATACAGCGCTTACAAATTAAGTTCAAAAATTAAAATATTGATTAGTGGGGGCGGTGGGCGTGGCACCTAACATTTGAAATAAACTTCATCTGCTTATAGTACACAGGAGTCTTCCTGCCAAGTTTGGTAACTCTAGCTTTTATAATAGCTGAGATCTGTGCGTTCACACAGACAGACGGACAGACGGACAGACAGACAGACATGGCTCAATCGACTCGGCTTGTGATCCTGAGCAAGAATATATATACTTTATGGGGTCTCCCACGCCTCCTTATGCCTGTTACATACATTTGCACAAAGTTAGTATACCCTTTTTTGACCTTCGACCTATGTTCCCGTGTAGTTTAATTTGTTAAATTCATACACAAATGCATATGCACATGCTTTGAAATTAATCCCGACAGATGGCGCTCGAGCTTCGCGCTCGCCCGCCTCCCTTGTTAGCTGACAGAAGCACTTGGTTTTGTGCTCATACTTTCTTAAATAACTTCTGTGTTTATTGTTCGATCGGATTGTGATTTGGACACTACGTAGATATTTCGTTCAGCTTAGTATATGTTAAAGTCAGAAAGTTGTATCTTTTATACAGCGCTTACAAATTAAGTTCAAAAATTAAATTATTGATTTGTGGGGGCGGTGGGCGTGGCACCTAACATTTGAAATAATCTTGATCTGCTTATAGTACACAGGAATCTTCCTGCCAAATTTGGTAAATCTAGCTTTTATAATAGCTGAGATCTGTGCGTTCACACAGACAGACAGACAGACAGACAGACAGACAGACAGACAGACATGGCTCAATCCACTCGGCTTGTGATCCTGAGCAAGAATATATATACTTTATGGGATCTCCCACGCCTCCTTCTGCCTGTTACACACATGGGTATAAAAAGTTACGTGGCGGACCCTGTATTTATTGGCGTCCCACTTCAACACACATTATTACACGAATGTATGTACATACATATGTACAATTAGATTGCAGTTGCTGTTGTGTACCAACGAAAGAAAACTAAGTTCTAATTACATACAAATATTTCGTAACAAAAACTTAAAAATCGCCTACCGCCTTCTTTAATGCTTTTGAGCTTTTAATTTATTTAATGAAAAATAATGAAAAAAACCAAAAGATTCTCACTTTTCGATTGCTGCAGCAATCGAACCTCGAACTACGCTCAAGATTATTGGCCTTAGAGACCGGGACATAGTCCACTCAGCCATTGAACACCTGTCGCAGTCGTCGGAAATGGTGAGGAATTAGACAGAGCGACAAGACGGAATATACATTCTTAGCTCGTCCAAAAAAATTAAGAAGAAGCACATGTAATGAAATTTGGTACACGCTTGAAAAGCATTGTATACCTATTGCTTACGGTATACTAAATATAATCCATGGCCTTTTACAGCCAACACCTAACTGAAGCGTTCGTATTTTTTTCAATAAGCGTGTATATGAAATCTAATAACATTTTAACAGCAATAAAGCAACATGCAACTCCACATCATTTGAGCCCAAAGGATGGATTGGGGGTAAGTTGAAAATTCTTTTGTACATATACTCATACACTTACATTTATAAAAAATATAAACGCTACAGTCAGGAGCTGACTGTATAAGGCCATGGATTATCAAAGTATACCGTAGACAATAGGTATAGGTATGCATTTCTAGCGCGTACCAAATTTCATTACATGTGCATCTTTTTGATTTTTTGGCACGAACTAAGAATGCATATTGCGTCTTGTGGTTCTGTCTAATGTCTCACCATTTTCGACGACTACGAAAGATGTTCAGTGGCTGAGTGGACTATGTCCCGGACTTTAAAGCCAATGATATTGAGCGTGTTCGAGGTTCGACGATTGCTGCCGCGATCAACATGTGAAGTTCTTTTGTATTTCATAATTTTTTTTAAATAAATTAAAAGCTCAAAAACATTAAAGAGGGGCTGCGGCGGTAGGCGATTTTTAGGCCATGGATTTAAAAAAAATGCATGGCCTATTGTGTTTGTCGGAACGGAAATGTGCGTAACAGGCAGAAGGAGGCATCTCCGACCCCATAAACTATATATATTTTGAATCAGTATCAGTTGCCGAGTCGATTGAGCCATGTCTGTCTGTCCGTCTGTCTGTCTGTATGAACACCTGGATCTCAGAAACTATAAGAGCTAGAGTCATCAAATTTTGTGATAACATACGTATATATTGCACTGTCTCAAAGTTTTTTTTAAATTTTGACAGGCCCTTCCCGCCTCTGAAAATCAGTAATAACTATTTAAAAACTAGAATATTAGCCCAACAACCAAAGTTGTATATCTTACATGACAAATACCTTGCCGCGGGCGTTATGTGAAAATTTCATTTAAATCAGACTATAAATAAGTGAGATATGATACAAATTAAACATATATACATATTTACTTAAGCATACCTAATTTACGCAAGCATACCGAAGTTCAAATCTAGCGTCAGATAAACAGCATTTTATTAAACTTTTTATTTGCATTGTATGGTAACAGAATTGGTTTACAATGCAGATTTGCCGACAGGCCAAGCAGTGAGGCAATGGCCGAGTGGTTTGAGTGGCGGGGGGCTGCGGGAGAGTGTGTGTGTTTCAACTCCCGGTTGAGGCGGGTGCGAATTTTCATTTATTATTATTTATACATTATTGCACGATTGTATATACATACATATGTACAATTAGATTTGCAGTTGCTGTTGTGTACCGAGGAAAGAAAACTAAATTCTAATTACATATATTGCGTAACTAAAACTTAAAAATCGCCTACCGCCTTTAATATTTTTTGAGCCTTTAATTTATTTTAAAAAAATTATGAAAAGAAAAAAATTACAAAAGAATTAATTTCACATGTTGATCGCGGCAGCAATCGAACCTCGAACACGCTCAATATGATTGGCCTTAGAGTCTGAGACATAGTCCACAAAATGTTGAGACATTAGACAAAACCACAAGACGCAATATGCATTCTTAGTTCGTGCCAAAAAAATCAAAAAGAAGCACATGTAATGAAATTTGGTACGCGCTGGAAATGCAGACCTCTATACCTATTGCCTACGGTATACTTTGATAATCCATGGCCTTATACAGTCAGCTCCTGACTGTAGCGTTTGTACTTTTAAGTTTTAGTTACGCAATATATGTAATTAGAACTTAGTTTTCTTTCGTCAGTACACAACAACAACTGTAAATCTAATTGTACATATGTATGTATATACAATCGTTGCAATAATGTATGTTGAAGTGGGACGCCAATACATACATACGGATATGCAGACATTTATGTATGGGCGTCCCACTCGCACATTCATAACTTTACAAGGGCTTATGAACTCTGATATTTTCTAGCATTCTAATTGGAATCTTACTGAACATGGAAAGTCGAAAGTCATAACAGACAAAATAAAATAATTTAATTTGTTTGACTGTAACTATTCTTTTAGTTTATTAGAATAAAATAAATAATCTAAATAAAAGAAATAAGAAATAATTATAATAAATGAAAGTTCGCACCCGCCTCAACCCGGGAGTTTAGTTTAACACACGCACTCTCTCGCAGCCGCCCGCCACTCTAACCACTCGGCCATTGTCTCACTGCTTGGCCTGTCGGCAAATCTGCATTGTAAACCAATTCTGTTACCATACAATGCAAATAAAAAGTTTAATAAAATGCTGTGTGTCTGACGCTAGGTTTGAACTTCGGTATGCTTGCGTAAATTAGGTATGCTTAAGTATATGTCGACAATAGGGGAGTCTTATCCATTTTATTTATAAGTTTTGTAATTTTGGTGTAGCAGCACAGCAAGTTCCGATCAATTCCACCAGTCAATCTTCACTAAGGTGATTTTCTTCCTTTACCAATCTTCCTCATATTCTATCATGTCTATATACAACACTGGCGTTCACTATATTGTCATCCCTCTCTAACACACTATTTATGACAACCAGATCGGACATCACTCAGCTGCAGAGGCCGTCTGCTCCTCTGCTGCAGTGCTTGTCAGAATTTCACCACAATGCTACAATTTCATTAGAATGTGAAATAATTGAATTTCACCACATTGCTACAATTTCATCAGAATGTGAAATCATAGAAACGATTCCCAAAATTCCAGGAGTCGCGCTCCGACATGGCCTTCCTGACCTATCACACGTCCTCGTGTGTCTAATCCGCCACTCAAGTCCAAGTCACACAATTTCATCAAGTTAATTTCAATTTATTTAACAAACTTCAATATCTTTCTCTCTTACATTTGTTAACTTATAGAGCCGCTTACACAAACATTAATTGGCAATTCATCTCATGATTGATTTTTCTTTTACAAACTTAATTATAAAGACATCTCCAATTTACGTATCAAAACTTCAAACTATTCACATTTTCCATAACTTTAATTTCACATATCAACATTAGCGTGTCTTCTCTCACACCCAATCTCTTGACCCCCGCCATAACACTTCTCGTCCCTGCGAGATATCTGTTATAGTGCGGTCATTACTCTTTTTGAACACACGCCATTTCATTCGTGCCGTTTACCAAATCTTTCCCCTCTTGGGACACAGATGCACGATCACTAGTGCCATCTTTCAACTCTTTTCCCTCTTGGGAGTCACCATTACATTCTGCTGTCAATCGTCTGTCTGGTAGCGCTCTTAGCCATTCATGCGAATATTTATATGTTCGCTTATTAACTAACGACTTCAACTCGTATCGATCACCATCTGGTACATTAATTACCTGAAATGGGCCCTTAAATTTGGGGTCAAGCTTCGTTTGATGCCGCTCCTCGCTTTTCAGTAACACATGATCGCCTACCTTAACCGAACTACTTTTGCTTTGTTTTTATCAAACCTTTGTTTATCGTACTGTGCATTCTTTTGCATGTTTTCTTTGGCTTGTGCCCTCATCTGTTCTCTATCGACTACACTTTCTTCCACATCGACTAGCAACAACCCAAAAGGCCTAGCTTCTCTTCCTATCAGCAATTTCAAAGCACTTGCTTTAGTGACTCGATTTGTGATGCAATTCATGGCTATTTCTGCCAACGCATCTTGCCATGATCACTGACTCGTTTCCACAGCAGTAAGCATAGTCTTAAGAGTGCTCATCACCCTTTCAACCTGGGAACTCCAAAAAAAGACATACTTGACTTTATAGCTTTAATACAATTTTCCGAGTCAAGATTTATAGTATGATACAAGTGAACAAACTTAGTGAACGCATCTATCTGAACTAATCATAGCAATATATCAATATTCCTTTAGATCGTTCTTTCCACTAAACTTCGCACTTATATCTACGTGAATGGTATACCACGGTATGTCAATCTTGGGAATTGGGTGCATTTCAATTTCTATTTTGCAATTTTCCACAAATTTTCTTACATATTTGATCATATGCTCAAACCAATATTTCTCGTACACCTTGTCTAAAGTTTTCTGTCACCCCAAATGCATTACAGCTTCGTGTACATGATTTATAACGGACCACCTAAACGCTTTAGGGATTACTGGTAGGCAACGAGTTTTGCCATTACGCTGTATTTTGCGATATAGTAATCCAGTTCAGACCTCATATGTTTTATCGATATTTGCCTCCATGTCTTCTTTATTTAATTGTGCCAAGATTCTGTTTATACCCTCATCTCGTTGCTGTTCGGCTAATAGCCAATTATCTGTTATTGTCGCCAGATATACTGAGAAAAACAAAATAGTATACAGGCCACACCAGCATTACATAAATACAAGCAAATTTTTTTTTTGTATTTACAAAAATACTTACCTACCTCACAGTGTAAAGTGCAGTGCTATACCTACACCCACTTTTTATTCACACACACACATTCACTCACTTGCTATAATAAATTCTTAAATTTTGCCTAATCTCAAAATAAAAAATAGTACTAAAATAGAAAAATTAAAACAGTGCTAAATTTTCAATGAAAATATTGCTGAAATCTAAAAACTATATTGCACTAAAAGAATTATAGAAAATATTGCACAACAATAGAAACTAAATCAAAATATATTGCAAAATAAACAAATTATTAGGAATGTATATATAATCTAACTCGAGTGAATATTTCTTGCTTAAAGCAAATGCCGTTTAAAAATTCGAAATACTTTAAATATTCCTGCCAAAAATATTTAATTGAAAGATAATGATAATTTTTAATAATTATAAAATTATTTAGTTAATTTATGCTTGTGTTAAATCTTTCTAAAGAATTTTTTTCTTTTTCGCAGGTTTAATTCAATGAATACACCTTCTGACTTGAAATTTGAAAAAAAAAGTGTTTAAATAAGCTTTTATTCTAAATTTGCTTGATATCATTAGGTTAGATTTTCAAACCTTACTTATGTGTGGGCAGACCATCTATATTTAAGCCATGGATTTTAAGAAAATTCATGGTCTATAGTGTTTGTCGGAACAGAAATGTGCGTGACAGGCAGAAGAAGGCTTTTCCGACCCTATAAACTATATATATTCTGAATCAGTATCAGTAGCCGAGTCGATTGAGCCATGTCTGTCTGTCTGTATGAACACCTGGATCTCAAATTTTGTGACAACATACATATGTATATAGTGCAGTGTCTCAAAGCTTTTTAAAATTTGGACACGGCCCTTCCCGCCTCAATTAACTCAACAACTAAAGTTGTATATCTTAAATGACAAATACCTTGCCACGGGCGTTATGGGAAAATTTCATGGGACGCCCGTACATACATACATACATGTCTGAATATCCACATGTACAGGGTCCGCCATCTAACATTTTTATACCCTTCGACCATTGAAAATGGTCAAAAAAGGGTATACTAACTTTGTGCAAATGTATGTAACAGGCAGAAGGAGGCGTGGCAGACCCCATAAAGTATATATATTCTTGCTCAGGATCAGAAGCCGAGTCGATAGAGCCATCTCTGTCTGTCTGTCTGTGTGTCTGTCTGTGTGAACGCACAGATCTCAGCTATTATAAAAGCTAGAGTTACCAAATTTGGCAGGAAGACTCCTGTGTACTATAAGCAGATCAAGTTTATTTCAAATGTTAGGTACCACGCCCACCACCCCCACAAATCAATAATTTAATTTTTGAACTTAATTTGTAAGCGCTGTATAAAAGATACAACTTTCTGACTTTAACATATACTAAGCTGAACGAAATATCTACGTAGTGTCCAAATCACAATCCGATCGAACAATAATCACAGAAGTTATTTAAGAAAGTATGAGCACAAAACCAAGTGCTTCTGTCAGCTAACAAGGGAAGCCATCTGTCGGGATTAATTTCAAAGCATGTGCATATGCATTTGTGTATGAATTTAACAAATTAAACTACACGGGAACATAGGTCGAAGGGTATCCCACTGTCTCGTTTTGCGCGACTGTTGCTCTCGTTATACCCTTCGACCATTGAAAATGGTCAAAAAAGGGTATACTAACTTTGTGCAAATGTATGTAACAGGCAGAAGGAGGCGTGGCAGACCCCACAAAGTATATATATTCTTGCTCAGGATCACAAGCCGAGTCGATTGAGCCATTTCTGTCTGTCTGTCCGTCTGTCCGTCTGTCCGTCTGTCCGTCTGTCCGTCTGTCCGACTGTCCGTCTGTCCGTCTATCTGTGTGAACGCACAGATCTCAGCTATTATATTATAAAAGCTAGAGTTACCAAATTTTGCAGGAAGACTCCTGTGTACTATAAGCAGATCAAGTTTATTTCAAATGTTAGGTGCCACGCCCAACGCCCCCACGAATCAATAATTTAATATTTAAACTTAATTTGTAAGCGCTGTATAATACAACTTTCTGACTTTAACATATACTAAACTGAATGAAATATCTACGTAGTGTCCAAATTACAATCCGATCGGACAATAATCACAGAAGTTATTTAAGAAAGTATAAAACCAAGTGCTTCTCTCAGCTAACAAGGGAGGCGGGCAAGCGCGAAGCGCGAGCGCCATCTGTCGGGATTAATTTCAAAGCATGTGCATATGCATATGTGTATAAATTTAACAAATTAAACTACACGGGAACATAGGTCGAAGGGTATCCCACTGTCGCGTTTTGCGCGACTGTTGCTCTCGTTATACCCTTCGACCATTGAAAATGGTCATAAAAGGGTATACTAACTTTGTGCAAATGTATGTAACAGGCAGAAGGAGGCGTGGCAGACCCCACAAAGTTTATATATTCTTGCTCAGGATCACAAGCCGAGTCGATTGAGCCATGTCTGTCTGTCTGTCCGTCTGTCTGTGTGAACGCACAGATCTTAGCTATTATAAAAGCTAGAGTTACCAAATTTGGCAGGAAGACTCCTGTGTACTATAAGCAGATCAAGTTTATTTCAAATGTTAGGTGCCACGCCCACCGCCCCCACAAATCAATAATTTAATATTTAAACTTAATTTGTAAGCGCTGTATAATACAACTTTCTGACTTTAACATATACTAAACTGAATGAAATATCTACGTAGTGTCCAAATTACAATCCGATCGGACAATAATCACAGAAGTTATTTAAGAAAGTATAAAACCAAGTGCTTCTCTCAGCTAACAAGGGAGGCGGGCAAGCGCGAAGCGCGAGCGCCATCTGTTGGGATTAATTTCAAAGCATGTGCATATGCATATGTGTATAAATTTAACAAATTAAACTACACGGGAACATAGGTCGAAGGGTATCCCACTGTCGCGTTTTGCGCGACTGTTGCTCTCGTTATACCCTTCGACCATTGAAAATGGTCATAAAAGGGTATACTAACTTTGTGCAAATGTATGTAACAGGCAGAAGGAGGCGTGGCAGACCCCACAAAGTTTATATATTCTTGCTCAGGATCACAAGCCGAGTCGATTGAGCCATGTCTGTCTGTCTGTCCGTCTGTCTGTGTGAACGCACAGATCTTAGCTATTATAAAAGCTAGAGTTACCAAATTTGGCAGGAAGACTCCTGTGTACTATAAGCAGATCAAGTTTATTTCAAATGTTAGGTGCCACGCCCACCGCCCCCACAAATCAATAATTTAATTTTTGAACTTAATTTGTAAGCGCTGTATAAAAGATACAACTTTCTGACTTTAACATATACTAAGCTGAACGAAATATCTACGTAGTGTCCAAATCACAATCCGATCGAACAATAAACACAGAAGTTATTTAAGAAAGTATGAGCACAAAACCAAGTGCTTCTGTCAGCTAACAAGGGAGGCGGGCGAGCGCGAAGCTCGAGCGCCATCTGTCGGGATTAATTTCAAAGCATGTGCATATGCATTTGTGTATGAATTTAACAAATTAAACTACACGGGAACATAGGTCGAAGGGTATCCCACTGTCGCGTTTTGCGCGACTGTTGCTCTCGTTTTTTTTTAAATTAGTGGTTATTTTGAGTGTGATAACACTGATGTTACATCTGATTTGACAGAAAGTTAGTTTTATCCTTCCGCTGAACGAAAATGGTTGTGTATACGATTGAGGAACGCGTTAAAATATAATTATGGTAATGTTGCAGAATGTGTGCGAAAATTACGCACGGAAATAAACCGTAACAAAGCACCGTCCGCTCCGTATGTGCGCTTTCTTTTGCAAAAATTGAGAGAAACCGGCACAATTATTGAAAAACCAACGCGTGAGAAACCAAAAAAAGTGCGTACTGCCGATAATATCGCTGCTGTGGGCAAGAGTGTGCGTGAGGCGAAAATGCGGCAGGAGCCGCCGTTACGGTTAATGGCGAACGCTACCGCGCCATGTTAACGGATTGGTTCTTCTCGGAAATCGAAGAGCAGGACTTGGACAACATTTGGTTCAAGCAAGACGGCACTCCGTGCCACACAGCCAACGTTACGATCGATCTTGTGCGTTCTGTTTTTTAAAAAAAAAGTTACGTGGCGGACCCTGTATTTATTGGCGTCCCACTTCAGCACACATTATTACACGAATGTATGCACATACATATGTACAATTAGATTGCAGTTGCTGTTGTGTACCAACGAAAGAAAACTAAGTTCTAATTACATACAAATATTGCGTAACAAAAACTTAAAAATCGCCTACCGCCTTCTTTAATGCTTTTGAGCTTTTAATTTATTTAATGAAAAATAATGAAAAAAACCAAAAGATTCTCACTTTTCGATTGCTGCAGCAATCGAACCTCGAACACGCTCAAGATTATTGGCCTTAGAGACCGGGACATAGTCCACTCAGCCATTGAACACCTGTCGCAGTCGTCGGAAATGGTGAGGAATTAGACAGAGCGACAAGACGGAATATACATTCTTAGCTCGTCCAAAAAATTAAGAAGAAGCACATGTAATGAAATTTGGTACACGCTTGAAATGCATTGTATACCTATTGCTAACGGTATACTATGATAATCTATGGCCTTTTACAGCCAACACCTAACTGAAGCGTTCGTATTTTTTTCAATAAGCGTGTATATGAAATCTAATAACATTTTAACAGCAATAAAGCAACATGCAACTCCACATCATTTGGGCCCAAAGGATGGATTGGGGGTAAGTTGAAAATTCTTTTGTACATATACTCATACACTTACATTTATAAAAAAATACAAACGCTACAGTCAGGAGCTGACTGTATAAGGCCATGGATTATCAAAGTATACCGTAGACAATAGGTATAGGTATGTATTTCTAGCGCGTACCAAATTTCATTACATGTGCATCTTTTTGATTTTTTGGCACGAACTAAGAATGCATATTGCGTCTTGTGGTTCTGTCTAATGTCTCACCATTTTCGACGACTACGAAAGATGTTCAGTGGCTGAGTGGACTATGTCCCGGACTTTAAAGCCAATGATATTGAGCGTGTTCGAGGTTCGACGATTGCTGCCGCGATGAACATGTGAAGTTCTTTTGTATTTCATAATTTTTTTTAAATAAATTAAATGCTCAAAAACATTAAAGAGCGGCTGCGGCGGTAGGCGATTTTTAGGCCATGGATTTAAAAAAAAATCATGGCCTATTGTGTTTGTCAGAAATTGTCCATAAACTATATATATTGTGAATCAGTATCAGTAGCCGAGTCGATTGAGCCATGTCTGTCTGTCCGTCTGTCTGTCTGTATGAACACCTGGATCTCAGAAACTATAAGAGCTAGAGTCATCAAATTTTGTGACAACATACGTATATATTGCACTGTCTCAAAGTTTTTTTTTAAATTTTGACAGGCCCCTTCCCGCCTCTGAAAATCAGTAATAACTATTTAAAAACTAGAATATTAGCCCAACAACCGTATATCTTACATGACAAATACCTTGCCGCGGGCGTTATGTGAAAATTTCATTTAAATCAGACTTTAAATAAGTGAGATATGATACAAATTAAACATATATACATATATACTTAAGCATACCTAATTTACGCAAGCATACCGAAGTTTAAATCTAGCGTCAGATAAACAGCATTTTATTAAACTTTTTATTTGCATTGTATGGTAACAGAATTGGTTTACAATGCAGATTTGCCGACAGGCCAAGCAGTGAGGCAATGGCCGAGTGGTTAGAGTGGCGGGCGGCTGCGGGAGAGTGCGTGTGTTTCAACTCCCGGTTGAGGCGGGTGCGAATTTTCATTTATTATTATTTATATGTCGCAGCAGGCTAGTTAACAGAATTATGTTAGAGTTTGAATTCAACTGAAAAATGGTACATAGCATGTTAGAGGCATGAATTCTGTTATATAACGAGAGCATCATTTGAATGGCAATTCGAATGAGCATGGCGCCTGCAGATGTTCTAGTATGTGAGAATGTACATGCAAAAAGAATGAATATGATGAAATACGTTGCTGAATGAATATGATGAAATACGTTGCTGAATGAATATGATGAAATAAGTTGCTGAATGAACGATGAAATACTTGGTAGAGGAACAAAGAAAAAAAGAAATGACGCCACGCGATGGTACAGTCAGTTGAGTAGACTCGGACAACAGGCTGCAACGTTTGTTGTTTACAACGAATATCAGTACACGCAGCGAAATGGAACAACAATTACGTGCCTATACATATGACAAAAGAAGTGATGGAAAAACATCAGACTATATCTCTGGGCCAGAACGAAAGAAGAGATGTTCATCACATGTGAAGTGTCACTTTTGTGGGAAATCTGGACACAGGATCGTGGAATGCCGCAGCAGGATTTCAGCAGAATCAAGTGTACCCAAGAATAATTCTACTCGCAGCAACTTCACATCGAAAAGAGATTTGTCGACCGTGACCTGCTACAAGTGTGGCCAGGTGGGCCATATTGCAACAACTTGCACTACGGATACTTCATCTACAAGCAAGGGAAACACGTATGAGAAGCGAGTGAATCTTTGTTCAGTCGTTGAACCGAGAGGAGTTCTGCATCAACTGGGTGAATATATTCCATACTTTTTTGATTCAGGAGCGGAGTGCTCGTTATTGAAAGAAAAAATAGTTGATAAGTGCAAAGGAAAACGACTCAACAATACTGTATTGATGAAAGAAAAATTAGTTGATAAGTTCAAGGGAAAAAGACTCAACAATACTGTATTGATAAGCGGCATTGGTGATGGATCAGTGACATGCACAATGCAAATTCTGTCCACTGTAAAAATTTGTGAATTTTCCATTGAAATCCTTTTCCATGTAGTCATGGATAAATATCTTAAGTATGATGTGCTGATCGGCCGTGAAATTCTAGGTCAGGGTTTTGGAGTGTCAATTGATGCCAAAAAGTTTGCTCTTTATAAAACAAATACTGTCAATACACTGTCCAGCATTGTTGAGATGGATTTCATAGATACCATAAATAATGACGTAGATCTGAGTCAGTCCGATAAAGCCGAACTTGCAGAATTGCTGAAGTCATATGCTCCAACATTTATAAAAGGTATACCAATTAGGAGAGTTACTACGGGTGAACTAGAAATCCGTTTGACAGATATCAATAAGACGGTTGTGAGACGTACGTATAGACAGAGTACTGAAGAAAAGTTGCTGGTGAGAAGCAAAATACAGGAGCTACTAGCATCCAATGTCATACGTCCGAGCTGTTCACCGTCCAATGTTGTTGGTAAAGAAAAAGGATGGTAGTGATCGATTGTGTATTGACTATCGAGAGTTAAATACGAATACAATGTCTGATAAGTATCCATTGCCACTAATATCAGATCTGATTGACAGGTTGCGTGGCAGCATGTATTTCTCTAGTTTGGACATGGCAAGCGGATTTTATTAAATCCCAATAAAATCCAATTCTATTGAACGAACAGCATTCGTCACTACAGAAGGCCAATATGAATTCCTAGCTATGCCCTTTGATCTCAAGAACGCCTCATCTGTGTTTCAAAGAGCAATCATTTAAGCTTTAGGGGATATAGCACTCTCATATGTAGTAGTTTACATAGATGATGTTATGATAGTAGCTAGCACAAAAGAAGAGGCGTTCATCAGACTTAAAGAGGTGTTGCAGAGGTTATCCAAGACAGGGTGTTCCTTTAACATAAACAAGTGTACCTTCTTAAAATCGAGAGTTGAATATTTAGGGTATCAAATTGAAAATGGTGAAATAAGGACATTACCGCCACCACAGACAGTTACACAACTGAGACAGTTCATTGGCTTGTCATCTTATTTTCGACAGTTTATTCCCAAATTTTCCGAAAAAATAAAGCCATTGTATTTACTAACGTCAAAGAATAATACGTTTAAATGGTGTGACAAGCACGAGCAGGGGCGTCAAGAAGTTATATCCACATTAGTGAGCGATTCTGTATTTATCATTTATGACCCACAGTACCCAATTGAACTCCATACAGATGCTAGTGCAGATGGGTATGGCGCCATATTGATGCATAAAGTAGAGGGTAAACCGAGAGTTATAGAGTACTATAGCAAATGCACTACAGGGGCAGAATCGCGATACCACTCTTACGAACTTGAAACACTGGCTGTGTTTAATGCAGTGAAGCATTTTCGCCATTATTTACATGGCCAATCATTTGTGGTATATACTGATTGTAACGACCTGAAAGCCAGTCGTCATAAAGTAGATTTGACGCCAAGAGTCCATCGTTGGTGGGCGTATCTACAATCTTTTGATTTTGAGGTAGAGTACAGAAAGGGAAATAGCATGGCGCATGTAGACTTCCTCTCGCGTAACCCCATAGTGATCGGAAAATTCCCTATTGCAACGAAAGTAACAGAAATGCGCATAGAGCTGGCGGATATCACAGATAATTGGTTAATTGCGGAACAACATCGAGATGTTGAAATTTCTGATTTGGTGGCAAAATTGCAGAGTGATGAATTCCAGCATGAATTGGCAAGGTCGTATGAATTGCGTTCGGGGATAATATATAGGAAGATACAGAGAAATGGTCGAACTAGGTGTCTACCAGTAATTCCGAGGGCATTCAGATGGTCCGTCATTAATCATGTCCATGAGGCCATCATGCATTTGGGGTGGGAAAAAACTTTAGATAAAGTATATACGCAGTATTGGTTTCAGCATATGTCTAAATACGTACGAAAATTTATTGAAAATTGTATTATATGCAAACTGTCAAAATGAACCTCGGGTAAATCTCAAATAGAATTGCATCCCATACCGAGCATTACATGGCACACAGTACACGTTGACATCCGTGGAAAGTTAAGTGGAAAGAATGACATTAAAGAATACGTGATAGTGCAAATAGATGCCTTCACTAAATATGTTCACTTGCACCATGCACTAAACCTTGACACAAACAGTTGCATTGATGCATTTAAGTCCACTATATGTCTTTTTGAGGTGCCAACTCGCATAATTGCAGACCAGGGCCGTAGTTTTACTAGCAATGATTTTAAGCAATTCTGCTCGTCGCAAAAAATAGACCTGCATATAATAGCAACTGGAGCTAGCCGCGCTAATGGCCAAGTGGAGCGCGTCATGAGTACCATGAAGGCAATGTTGACAGCGGTAGAGACTAGTAAGCGATCTTGGCAAGAAGATTTAAAGGAAATCCAGTTGGCTATGAATTGCACGGCTCATCGAGTAACAAAAGTTAGTCCATTAGAATTATTAATAGGGAAAGAGGCTAGACCTATGGGCATGATGCCATTAATAGAAGAAGAAACAGTTGACAGAGAGAGTATAAGAAAAACAGCCCTACAAAATATAGAGAAGAATGCTAAATATGACAAGATAAGATATGATAAAAGTAAAGCTAAGATTGTTACCTATAATGTGGGCGACCATGTCCTCCTCAAGAGTGAAGAACGGCACCAAACAAAGCTCGACTCCAAGTTTAAAGGTCCTTTTGTGATAGTAGAGAAGCTTGATGGTGACCGATATACGTTAAAATCTTTAACAAGCAAACGAACATATAAGTATGCACATTAACAATTGCGCGCGATGCCTAAGGAGGTAGACGCAGAGACAATCAAGACATCGCCGGGTGAGGCACTCGATGGTTCCATCAACACAAATTAAATCATTCACAAGGCTACAGTCGCACCATGTAGTTAGCTGGCCAGTGGCTACATGGCGGGGGCTATGAGGGTCAAGAGTGACCATGACGCAGAGTGCGTGTTATCGTTGCAAAGGTGTGCAGCAAGAGCCTAAGAACGTGACGTGATAGACTCTCTAGTGAGCGAGAGTGTGTTATGGATACGAAATGTGAAGAATCATGTGGCATAGGGGAGATGTAGTTGTTTGGCTTGAACAGAAGATGAGAAAAAAGAAAAGAAAAAACGTTAATTGCTAGAGAGCACTTGAGCGGAGCATGGAGCCTTTATAAGTAAAACACGAGCAAAGCAAAGAATATCTTATGTTGAAATGAACAAATATCTTATGTTGAAATAGAGAAATATATTATGTTGAAATGAAGAAATATCTTATGTTGTAATCTATAAGTAAAGAGAAAAGAAAATCGCATGGTAAGGTCATGAAGTATTTTATGTTTAATTGAAGAAACATCTTATGTCTAACTAATTTCAAATTATGTGTTAAAATATACAAGTATTTGAGCTTTAAAGAAAGAAATGTTTTAATGGCACACGAGGGAGTGTGATCGTCAGGAAGGCCGTGTCGCAGCAGGCTAGTTAACAGAATTATGTTAGAGTTTGAATTCAACTGAAAAATGGTACATAGCATGTTAGAGGAATGAATTCTGTTATATAGAGCATCATTCGAATGGCAATTCGATGTTCTAGTATGTGAGAATGTACATGCAAAAAGAATGTATATGATGAAATAAGTTGCAGAATGAATATGATGAAATACGTTGCTGAATGAATATGATGAAATAAGTTGCTGAATGAACGATGAAATACTTGGTAGAGGAACAAAGAGAAAAAGAAACGACGCCACGCGATGGTACAGTCAGTTCAGTAGACTCCAGTAATAAGAGAGGAACGAATAAACATCTTTCAGGCGACTTGCTGTGCTCTTAGTGTTGTAAAAATAATATAAAAATAATGGAAGAAGATCAGCCAAGATCTCTTTCTCCTATATATACATTATTGCACGATTGTATATACATACATATGTACAATTAGATTTGCAGTTGCTGTTGTGTACCGAGGAAAGAAAACTAAATTCTAATTACATATATTGCGTAACTAAAACTTAAAAATCGCCTACCGCCTTTAATATTTTTTGAGCCTTTAATTTATTTTAAAAAAATTATGAAAAGAAAAAAATTACAAAAGAATTAATTTCACATGTTGATCGCGGCAGCAATCGAACCTCGAACACGCTCAATATGATTGGCCTTAGAGTCTGAGACATAGTCCACAAAATGTTGAGACATTAGACAAAACCACAAGACGCAATATGCATTCTTAGTTCGTGCCAAAAAAATCAAAAAGAAGCACATGTAATGAAATTTGGTACGCGCTGGAAATGCATACCTCTATACCTATTGCCTACGGTATACTTTGATAATCCATGGCCTTATACAGTCAGCTCCTGACTGTAGCGTTTGTACTTTTAAGTTTTAGTTACGCAATATATGTAATTAGAACTTAGTTTTCTTTCGTCAGTACACAACAACAACTGTAAATCTAATTGTACATATGTATGTATATACAATCGTGCAATAATGTATGTTGAAGTGGGACGCCAATACATGCATGCGGATATGCAGACATTTATGTGTCCCACTCGCACATTCATAACTTTACAAGGGCTTATGAATTCTGATATTTTCTAGCATTCTAATTGCAAAAGATTGAGAGCAAAACAAAATAGGAAACCTCCAATTGGAATCTTACTGAACATGGAAAGTCATAACAGACAAAATAAAATAATGTAATTTGTTTGACTGTAACTATTCTTTTAGTTTATTAGAATAAAATAAATAATCAAAATAAAAGAAATAAGAAATAATTATAATAAATGAAAGTTCGCACCCGCCTCAACCCGGGAGTTTAACACACGCACTCTCTCGCAGCCGCCCACTCTAACCACTCGGCCATTGCCTCACTGCTTGGCCTGTCGGCAAATCTGCATTGTAAACCAATTCTGTTACCATACAATGCAAATAAAAAGTTTAATAAAATGCTGTGTGTCTGACGCTAGATTTGAACTTCGGTATGCTTGCGTAAATTAGGTATGCTTAAGTATATGTCGGCAATAGGGGAGTCTTATCCATTTTATTTATAAGTTTTGTAATTTTGGTGTAGCAGCACAGCAAGTTCCGATCAATTCCACCAGTCAATCTTCACTAAGGTGATTTTCTTCCTTTACCAATCTTCCTCATATTCTATCATGTCTATACACAACACTGGCGTTCACTATATTGTCATCCCTCTCTAACACACTATTTATGACAACCAGATCGGACATCACTCAGCTGCAGAGGCCGTCTGCTCCTCTGCTGCAGTGCTTGTCAGAATTTCACCACAATGCTACAATTTCATCAGAATGTGAAATAATTGAATTTCACCACATTGCTACAATTTCATCAGAATGTGAAATCATAGAAACGATTCCCAAAATTCCAGGAGTCGCGCTCACGTCCTCGTGTGTCTAATCGACCACTCAAGTACAAGTCACACAATTTCATCAACTTAAATTCAATTTATTTAACAAACTTCAATATCTTTCTCTCTTACATTTGTTAACTTATAGAGCCGCTTACACTGGCAATTCATCTCATGATTGATTTTTCTTTTACAAACTTAATTATAAAGACATCTCCAATTTACGTATCAAAACTTCAAACTATTCACATTTTCCATAACTTTAATTTCACATATCAACATTAGCGTGTCTTCTCTCACACCCAATCTCTTGACCCCCGCCATAACACTTCTCGTCCCTGCGAGATATCTGTTATAGTCGGTCATTACTCTTTTTGAACACATGCCATTTCATTCGTGCCGTTTACCAAATCTTTCCCCTCTTGGGACACAGATGCACGATCACTAGTGCCATCTTTCAACTCTTTTCCCTCTTGGGAGTCACCATTACATTCTGCTGTCAATCGTCTGTCTGGTAGCGCTCTTAGCCATTCATGCGAATATTTATATGTTCGCTTATTAACTAACGACTTCAACTCGTATCGATCACCATCTGGTACATTAATTACCTGAAATGGGCCCTTAAATTTGGGGTTTAGCTTCGTTTGATGCCGCTCCTCGCTTTTCAGTAACACATGATCGCCTACCTTATACCGAACTACTTTTGCTTTGTTTTTATCAAACCTTTGTTTATCGTACTGTGCATTCTTTTGCATGTTTTCTTTGGCTTGTGCCCTCATCTGTTCTCTATCGACTACACTTTCTTCCACATCGACTAGCAACAACCCAAAAGGCCTACCTTCTCTTCCTATCAGCAATTTCAAAGCACTTGCTTTAGTGACTCGATTTGTGATGCAATTCATAGCTAGTTGGATTTCTGCCAACGCATCTTGCCATGATCACTGACTCGTTTCCACAGCAGTAAGCATAGTCTTAAGAGTGCTCATCACCCTTTCAACCTACCCATTTGCTCTACTGGCACCTGTAGCTATTAAGTGCAACTCAATCCTGTTTGTTGAACAAAACTCACGGAACTTGTTGCTGGCAAAACTTCGTCCTTGATCCGCTATAATACTACTGGGAACTCCAAAAAAAAGACATACTTGACTTTATAGCTTTAATACAATTTTCCGAGTCAAGATTTATAGTATGATACAAGTGAACAAACTTAGTGAACGCATCTATCTGAACTAATCATAGTAATATACATATATTCCTTTAGATCGTTCTTTCCACTAAACTTCCCACTTATATCTACGTGAACGGTATACCACGGTATGTCAATCTTGGGAATTGGGTGCATTTCAATTTCTATTTTGCAATTTTCCACAAATTTTCTTACATATTTGGTCATATGCTCAAACCAATATTTCTTATAGACCTTGTCTAAAGTTTTCTGCCACCCCAAATGCATTACAGCTTCGTGTATATGATTTATAACGGACCACCTAAACGCTTTAGGGATTACTGGTAGGCAACGAGTCTTGCCATTACGCTGTATTTTGCGATATAGTAATCCAGTTCAGACCTCATATGTTTTATCGATATTTGCCTCCATGTCTTCGTTATTTAATTGAGACAGGATTCTGTTTATGGCCTCATCTCGTTGCTGTTCGGCTAATAGCCAATTATCTGTTATTGTCGCCAGATCAACACGAACTTCATCTACTTTGCTTATGGCACTTGAAACTGTGGGAATCGGATTTCGCGATAAAAAATCCACGTGAGCCAATTGGCTGCCCT
>JAEIGL010000181.1:0-32211 GCA_018903715.1 Zaprionus davidi | reverse complement strand
ATGTGCTCAATTAATAATAATGTTCAGACAAGATGATTTAAATATGCGACATATTTACCGAGACCACATTAATACAGATATGAGTTATAATTCGTTTCTGAAAATGTGTCAAAATTGTTGGAAGGATAAATACGGTTTTCTGTTAATAAGCAAAGATAATGATATAGACAAGGGACGGTATAGAAAGGGTTTCAATCAATTCATAGTCAATTAAGAATATAAGAGGATATATTGATTGAGCGAATGCTATTATTGGCCAGTTTATCATTAGATATCAAAATGGTTAAATCACGCTCACATTAAATGGGAGTGAACCCATACTAAACACAAATTTTTTCCCGCCAATAGAACTCAATGGTGAATATGAGTGTGCACTTATTGATTTTCACATGTATAATTCAATACCTAATGTCGATGATAGCAACAACTTATTTCATATTGGTGATAAGATCATAGAAATTCCAATAGGATCATATGACCTAGAAGATATTTACGATTTTTTAAAGAACCAAATTACTAGCAGATGGTCTTGATAACACATTCAAGATAGAAAGCAATAATAATACACTTAAAGTTCATATTACTACAAGCCCAGAACCTATTTATTTTAATAAAAAAGGTCAATAGCAAATATATTTGGTTTTAATAAGAGAATACTGTTGGGAATGCATCTGGCAACCCTATTTGTCAATGCCTATTTGTCAATGAGCGTTAGTGTGGTAAGAAAGCTTCTGCCGGTCTGTACAACGGCAGTGCGCGCGTCGTCAATTAAATGTAAAACCAACAATCACAAATAAACTTTGTACATCCGTTTTAAATAAAACCTAAGTAACCCACAGGTTATGGACCCAGCACGCTTCCACTGCGCGGGTTTACAAAAGTGTCTTATTTAATTGCAACAGATTGCAATTGTGCTTGTGTAGCTCAATTGCACAAAGTCGTGTGCAACGAGAGCAACAGTCGCGCAAAACGCGACAGTGGGATACCCTTCGACCTATGTTCCAGTGTAGTTTAATTTATTAAATTCATACACATATGCATATGCACATGCTTTGAAATTAATCCCGACAGATGGCGCTCGCGCTTCGCGCTCGCCCGTCTCCCTTGTTAGCTGACAGAAGCACTTGGTTTTATGCTCATACTTTCTTAAATAACTTCTGTGTTTATTGTTCGATTGGATTGTAATTTGGGGACTACGTAGATATTTCATTTAGCTTAGTATATGTTAAAGTCAGAAAGTTGTATCTTATATACAGCGCTTACAAATTAAGTTCAAAAATTAAATTATTGATTTGTGGGGGCGGTGGGCGTGGCACCTAACATTTGAAATAAACTTCATCTGCTTATAGTACACAGGAGTCTTCCTGCCAAGTTTGGTAACTCTAGCTTTTATAATAGCTGAGATCTGTGCGTTCACACAGACAGACGGACAGACGGACAGACGGACAGACAGACAGACATGGCTCAATCGACTCGGCTTGTGATCCTGAGCAAGAATATATATACTTTATGGGGTCTCCCACGCCTCCTTATGCCTGTTACATACATTTGCACAAAGTTAGTATACCCTTTTTTGACCATTTTCAATGGTCGAAGGGTATAAAAATTGCGATTAGTGGTGAAATTACATTTTTTTACCAAGAACAAATGTGTGTGTATGTCACCTAAGTGGCGCCAGAGTGATCGCATACGCGTCGAGCTCCAAAGTAAGAACATTATTAAAAAATGAGTGTTAACAACTCGACTCGAGCCTTTGGGCAAAGACAATTTTGATACTTGGAAAATACAAATCCAAGCGCTGCTAATTAAAAATGACAATTGGAAATATGTTAACGGAACATGTGTTAAAACCGAAGAAAACAATGCACAGTGGGACAATCAAGATGCAAAGGCAAAATCAGACTTGATTCTATCCACGTCAACTACGGAGTTGAAACAAATAAAGAACTGTATCACGTCAAACGCTGTATGGAGAAAGCTACACGATGTTTACCAATCAAAAGGACCAGCTCGCAAAGCATACCTATTGAAGTCGTTAATTTTGTTAAAATTAGGCAATGGCGGTGATATGAGAAATCACATCGATAAGTTTTTCGATATCGTCGATAAACTAAATGAAGTAGAGTTGGTAAATATAAATGATTTGTTATCCATACTGTTGTTGTATAGCATTCCTGAAGAATACGAACCGTTTCGTGTAGCGATCGAAACTCAAGACACCTTATTGACGCCAGAAGCACTTAAGATCAAGTTGCTTGACGAATATGAAGCCCGAAAAAGGAATAGTAGTGAGCCTACTCCTGAAGCTCTTTTTGTAAACAAGAAGTACAAAAGCAATAAGGAAAAGGAAAGGAAAACTGAACAAAAATTCAAGTACAGGTGCTATGAGTGCGGAAAAGTTGGACATAAAGCAGCCGAGTGTAAATCAAAAGATCAAGACAGTAACAATAAGTCGAGCATGAAGGCAGAAATAGCAAACTCTGTCAGTAGTGAGCAGAAAGGCTGGTTTTTGGATTCTGGAGCGACATCACACATGTGTTCGCAGGAAAATAGATTTGAAAAGGTCAGTAAAGCAGAGTGTTCAAATCTAAAGCTCGCAAATAATGACTCGACAGAGATAGAAGATTGTGGATTATTTCCGTTTAATCCAACCAAGAGTTTCTCAGTAAACCTTTTAAACACGCTGTTTTTCCCAGATTTAAGGGAAAATCTGTTGTCCTTCTCAAAGATTTGTGATCATGGCTATAACGTCTTATTCAAGAAAGACGGAGCAGAAATAGTAAAAGTATCTAATGGCCATATAGTGTTTAGGGCCAAACGTAAGTTAGATCTATACTATACGGAAGAAATAAGAGAGAGCTGCCAGGTTTCAAGTCATAATCAAAACGATATCAAAGAATGGCACGAACGTTTTGGTCATCTCAACGAAAAGGATCTCAAAACTGCCATACAACTACGTATGGTCCAGGGAGTAAGAGTAAACTTAAGCAGAAGTTTACCACAATGTGAAGTATGCATTAAGGGGAAGCAATCTCAGAAGCCGTTCCCATCGTCGAGCTCCAGATCCCGAGAAGTCCTAGAATTGGTCCACAGCGAAGTATGTGGTCCTATGCGTATGCATAGTCATGGAGGCACCCGTTATTTCGTGACTTTTATAGACGACCATTCAAAGTGGTGCGAGCTATATACAATCAAGGCAAATTCGGAAGTTTTAGAAAAATTCAAGGAGTTTCAAAACTTTGCTGAACGTAAGACTGGAAGGAAGCAGAAGACATTGAGATCACACAATGGAATAGAATATACGAACAACGAGTTCAAGAAGTACCTGGCGGGTGCAGGTATTCAACACGAATTCATAGTCGAGTATACCCCACAGCAAAATGGAGTAGCTGATCGTAAGAATAGAACACTTGTAGAAATGGCGCGCTGTAGGATGATACAGGCAGCACTACCTCCAAGCTATTGGGCCGAAGCAGTCAACACTGCAAGCTTTATAAGGAACAGATGTCCGTCGAGTAGCCTGTGTGGCGAAACACCTTTTAAACTGTGGAATATACGTATCCCAGTTGTGAAACATCTACGTACGTTTGGGCAAATTGTGTATTCGCTCAACAAACGACCAAAAGGCAAGTTCATCCCAAGATCGAAGGAAAGCATATTCATAGGTTATTGCAACAATGCAAAGGCATACAGGCTGTATGACCCGGAAGCAAGAACTGTGCTGAAGAGTCGTGACGTGGTCTTTACAAACCAAGGAATTTGCCGAAACGGATGGACAAGATGTAGAAAGCGTACCTACAAATCAAGAAGAAACTGATAACGGCTGTAAAAGTTCATGAGACGAAGCCCATCCGGAGGTGCAAATGAAGCGTGGCCCTGGCAGGCCAAGGAAACAACGTACAGGTAAACCTGGTAGACCGAAATTAATCCACAATCAGATCGTTGCAGCTCCAAACGAATCTGAGTCGGAAGATGAGTTCTTCGAATCAACGTGTTTCATAAGAAAAAGCGACGAGATGACTGCGAGCAACGCTCTCAAAGGTGCTTAAGGTCCTAAGTGGAAGGACGCCATGTTGAGCGAACAACGGTACCTGGCAAGTTGTAAAATGACAGCCCAAAATGAAAGTCATCGACACGAAGTGGGTGCTACCCACCAAGTATAAGCCGACTGGTGAGGTGGATTGCCACAAAGCACGGCTGGTAGCCAAGGGCTTCACTCAGAGAGAGGGCATAGATTACAACGAAACGTTCTCCCCTGTAGCCCGAATCGGTTCAATACGAACAGTAATAGCACTTTCCGTAGAGCTAGGGCTAGATGTATACCAATTGGACTTTAACAGCGCATACTTGAACGGAGACATTGAGGAGAAACTCTACATCAGCGTTCCAACAGAGTTTCGCGAAATATTGCCATCCAAAGAGAAGCAAAAGTATGGTCAAGGAAATGTATGCAGGCTGAACAAGGCTATATATGGGTTAAAGCAGAGTGGACGGCAATGGTATAGAAAGTTGGACAGCAAATTGAAGGACATGGGTCTACGAACACTTTCGGCGGATAAATGTATTTATCTAAAGAAAGAGGGAGATAGGATCATCATCGTGGCATTGTATATGGATGACCTGATTGTTGCTGCAAATGACGAGAATATGAAGTCCGAGTTGTCAAGAAGTTTTGACATTTGACATTAAAGACCTAAGGAAGTTTGGGAATCGAGTTCTCCCAAAACAAAGAAGATATGAGTTTTTCGATGTGTCAGTCGAAATACGTCAAGGATGTTTTGAAGCAATTCAACATGGAGGATTGCAAGCCAGCAAGCACACCAATGAACGTGAATGAAAAGCTATCAGTCGAGATGTTCCCGCAAACTGAAGAAGAGCAAGCCCAGTTATCAAAAATCCCGTATCAAAGTTTGGTTGGAGCCTTAATGTGGCTGGCAGTGTCTACACGTCCGGATATTGCACACGTCGTTAGTGTCCTGAGCCAATACAACATGTCCTACGGCAAGCAACACTGGGTTGCAGTTAAGAGGGTATTGCGTTACTTGAAGGGTACTCCAAACCATGGATTATTTTTCACGCGAACTGGTGAACAGTTGATCGACTATGCAGATGCCGACTGGGCAGCAAATTCTGATGATCGCAGGTCTTTTACAGGGTTTGCATTTAAGATGTCCGATGCGGCGGTATCCTGGGAATGTCGCAAGCAATGAACTGTTGCGTTGTCGAGTACGGAAGCAGAATACATGGCGCTATCTGAGTCGTCCAAAGAAGCCGTCGCCCTTCGAAGTTTTCTGCAAGAGATTATGGCGCAACTGGGCACCACCACAATCTACAACGACAACCAGTCGAGAAGGATGACATCAATGTGAAATACATCCCAACAAACAAGATGCTGGCGGATGTATTAACCAAGGGTCTGGCGAAGCCAAAACACCTCTCATGCATTCAAACGTTGGGTATGAGACAAATCCATAAGTAAAGTGTCATCTGAGAGGAAGTGTTGGGAATGCATATCGCAACCCTATTTGTCAATGCCCTTTGGTCACACTGATCCGAGCGTTAGTGTGGTAAGAAAGCTTCTGCCGGTCTGTGTACAACGGCAGTGCGCGCGTCGTCAATTAAATGTAAAACCAACAATCACAAATAAACTTTGTACATCCACTTTAAATAAAACCTAAATAACCAACAAATACTAACTAGATGCAGATAAAAAAATAACATGTTTCTGTAATCATTTTTAAAATAAATACCATACGCTTGGTGTGTAATATTGTAAGTGGTACATACATTGATAGCGGTCAGGATCATGCATTATATGAATTTGGTACTACTTCTGCAATTAAGAACTACGTATCTTTGAATCAACTGGAGAGCAAGAGACTTTACAATTGTGATGAATGAAGTATTAGCTGTTCGAGAAAAAACCTACTCTGACGAAAGTACATAAAAAAAAGAGTATCATACCTATTCACCATACCAACAATCTTTTAAACCTAATGATGAAATCAGAATTACAATTCAAAACCAGGACTTGTATGTACTCCCTCATGAGAGTTTTATCAATTTTCATGGTGTCATTAGTAAAGTTAACAACGATAATTCAGTGGAAACTGCGAATGTTGTTACAAAACTACGAAGCAATTGTATGGCATATTTTCTGGATGAAATACATTATGAAATAAATGGTGTTGAGATTGATAGAACAAGATTTGTTGATACTACTTCTTCAATTAAGAACTATGTATCTTTGAATCAACTTGAGAGCAAGAGACTTTACAATTCTGGATGGAGCCAGTGATGGGCCACGACGCGTCATCTTTGATTGTCGACAGCGTTACGTTAAGAATGCGTCGACAATGTCAAGAATGCGTCGACAATGTCAAGAATGCGTCGACAATGTCAAGAATGCGTCGACAATGTCATTAATGCGTCGACAATGTCGACTATGTAGACAATATGAAGAGTTGGTCTCCGGCGGAGATATTTTAAAGTACTTTATGATAAGGAAATTAAGCGTCCAGTAGTTTTTTGGAACTTGGGGAAGATAAAATATCCAAATTTAGCAAGATTAGCTACAAGACTTTTGAAAATACCGGCTCCTCCTCTCAAATTGAACGCATTTTTTCGAGCTGGGCTCATGTTCATTCATATGCAAGAAATAAGCTTTTATTTGAAAGATCAAAAAAACTTGTACATATATATTATTCATTAAGAGTTAAAGATGTTTCAGAAGATGACGATAACGAATAAAATAAAAATGAATAAATTGTTCTTTATTTAATAAAATGTATTATATTTTCTTTACTAAGACATTGTCGACATTGTCGACGTGTCGTCTCCAAACATTGTTGACATTCGATTGTCGACACGTAGACAATGTCTACACGTGTAGTCTACACCGTGTAGTCTACGCGGCACATCACTGGATGGAGCGAATCTGGAGACTTTGTTGCACAAAGTTATTTTGAATATTCTGTTCCACTAAAAAATTTACTTGGGTTTGCTGAAGATTTTAAGAAAGTTATATTAAACTGTCACCATGAACTAGTACTTTTGATATTTATAAATATAGATGAAGTATATGATGCAAAACACCTTAACAATAACTTAAGACTGGAAATGTTGAGTATAACATGAAAAATTCCTCATGTAACCCCCACTGATTCAGCTAAAATTAAATTGTATGATATAATAAAAAGCGGTGCTAATCTCCCATTAGCATTTCGCAGTTGGGATAGCTATATTAACCCTAAACTTACTCAGGGTACACATCAAATTTGAAATGTTAAACTAGCTGCTAACCGTGAACGACCTCGATTCGCATTAATTGCGTTTAAAGAAGGAAATAAGTTTATCACAAACAATTTAACCAATCTAAAAGTCTATATAAATTCTGAAACATATCCATATGATGATTTAAAATTAGATTTCAATAAGAATCGTTTTGCAATCCTCTATGAAATGTATTCAAAGTTTCAAAATAGTTACTATAACCGAAACGAAACTCCATTGCTTTCCCCAACCGATTTTCTAAATAAGGCTCCGATTGTTGTTGTAGATTTATCATATCAAAATGAAATGGTAAAATCTGGTCCCATTGATGTTAGGATATCAGCAGAGCTTAGTGCTACATCTAATGAAAGTTCACAGCTATATTGCATACTCTTACATGATCGGTTAGTTGACGGATATTAAAGAGAACAATCTGTAATAACAACAACAACAACATGTGTGAAGAAATTGTATCGATTGATATTCAAGGGTTCTACGGAAACAATAAACAATTTATTATAAAAGAAATTGGAGTGGTTTTTAGTAACACAAACGTTAACATACTCAATTCTCATTTCATTATACATTCCCCATATCATTTTACTAAATTAAATAAGCACTTGAGACCTACCATAAAATTTGCTGGAATGACGGTTTGAATTACTATAGAGAAGCACAACAACATATAAGAAAAATAACTAGTGGAAAACGAGTAATTTGTAAAGGATATGAAAAAAAAACTTTTTCTAAAAACTTTCTAAAAAACTATGACATAGCAGATATTTATGAACTTGGTTCTCCTTCATTAAAAGAAATGAGTGGTAACCAGATCCCATTTTGTTCACTACATTGTACGGAAGGGATATGTGCATTGAATAATGCTCATAAAATTTTAGACTACTTTGAGAGTTGTGAGAGAGAGCGTCTTTAAAAAAAATGGAGGAAAACAATAACAATCATTTTACAAATTTAATAAATAAAATTAATATTTTAATATCTGACTTTGGAAATATATTAACTGGAGCATTTCTGCAATTTCTTATCAAGTCAAGGAACATGTTTATGAAAGTTGGAAATTTCAATATTATAAAAACACAATTTGGAGAACATTTTGAATTCTGTAAATCTTGTTATGATAATACAGAAACATGTGCTTGCTTTCACTTTGTTATTCAACAACGTGATGTTAAAAAATTTTTTACATCATATAAACTACATGTCTAAAATTCTAATATAAGCTACCTTTGTCAAATGTAAACATTAAATAAATAAAAAGAAACATAACAAAAACTAGTTTATTTATTATGGTGGTGAAATTACTTATAAACAGGGGAAAGATTTGTGTACACACACGCACACATGCATTTACCCTCTAACACGTATGCATACAAACACGATCATGCATTTGCCCCGTGTTACGTGCGCATACAAACACGATCATGCATTTGCCCTCTAACACGTGTGCATGCATGCTCACCTTTCAACCTTTAACCCTTGTTTTGGACGTGAAAAACCCACATCTGAACTAAACTGAGCCTCAGTTTGAATGTTGTTTAGCTGGTTAGTTGTTTAGCTGTTGTTGTTGTTCTTGTGTTGGTAGCGGTTTACACATTTCAAGATTAACTATGTGCTGACGATCAATTAGTATGCTTGAGGACACGCTTATCATAAATTATAACAATATCGTTTTCATACTCACCGACACAAAAGGGACTTGTTGTACTTGTTGAACAAGGGTCTCCCGGAGTATCAAATATCACGGTTAACAACGCACAAAAGGAACAATGTACACATTAACTTGTTCAACAAGGGTCTCCCGGACTGTCAAATATCAATAAGATATCTTAAGTCGCACGCTTCTATGCACTGGCGCCTGCGTACACACATTCACGCTCTAACACCTGCGCATACAAACACGATCATACATGCTCAGTTTCCCACGTACACACACCCTCGAACACATTAACTTGTTGAACTAGGGTCTCCCGGACTGTCAACTATCACGGCTAACCCCACAAAAGGGACAATGCACACATTAACTTGTTGAACTAGGGTCTCCTGGACTGTCAAATATCAATAAGATATCTTGAGTCACACGTTTCTGTGCACTAGCTCATGCGAACGCACATTCACCCTCTAACACCTGCGCATGCTCACCTCTCAACCTTTAATACCGCACACACGTAGCGATTAATTAGTATGCTTGAGGATACACTTATCATAACGATCGACATTAACTTGTTGAACAAGGGTCTCCCGGACTGTCAAATATCAATAAGATATCTTGAGTCACACGCTTCTGTGCACTAGCGCCTGCGTACACACATTCACCCTCTAACACCTGCGCATGCAAACACGATCACACATGCTCAGTTTCCCACGCACACGCACACACACCCTGTGGCACGTGCGCATGCAAACACGGTCATCCATAGTCAGTTTCACATGCTCCCCTGTATACTAATTATCCCTATTATGAACTACAAATAAGCGATCCACCCAAACAAATCATCGATCCTTTATTACCTAATCCACCTCCTCACAACCCATTGCCTTCATTTACACACCCTCATTAATTTTTATTACCCCACTCCACTTTTTGTCCTAGAACCCGCATTCAGTTTTACCCACTCCACTTTTTGTCTAGAATCCGCGCCCATTGTCCTAGAACCCGCGCCATATTACACCTGACAATTTTCACCTACGTGACAGGAGACCACCTCACGTACCTACCTTTTACCCCTCACGTACCGACCTTTTTATCCCTTACGTACCTTTTTTACCGGAAACCACCTCACTCCACTTTTTGTCCTAGAAAATCCCTCACTCCACTTTTTGTCCCAGAACCCCCATTTCCTATCTACTCTCCCATTTTAGAGGTGTATTTATGAGAAATTCACTTCCAAGTTCCCCATGGATTCGAGAATCGGTTATCGTCAACTTGGACGATTCAACATCAGATGGTACACATTGGGTAGCTTATAATAAAAACGGCAAGATCATACACTACTTTGATAGTCTTGGGAATTTACAACCGCCAAAAGAAGTTATGAAATACTTGGGGAAAAATATTAACTATAACTATGTTAGTGAACAAAAATAATTTAATACATTCAACTGTGGCCATCTCGCACTTAATCATACCCTTCGACCATTGAAAATGGTCAAAAAAGGGTATACTAACTTTGTGCAAATGTATGTAACAGGCAGAAGAAGGCGTGGGAGACCCCATAAAGTATATATATTCTTGCTCAGGATCACAAGTCGAGTCGATAGAGTCATGTCTGTCTGTCTGTCCGTCTGTCTGTGTGAACGCACAGATCTCAGCTATTATAAAAGCTAGAGTTACCAAATTTGGCAGGAAGATTCTTGTGTACTATAAGCTGATCAAATTTATTTCAAATGTTAGGTGCCACGCCCACCGCCGCCACAAATCAATAATTTACTTTTTGAACTCAATTTGTATGCGCTGTATAAAAGCTACAACTTTCCGACTTTAACATATACTAAGCTGAATGAAATATTTACGTAGTCTCCAAATTACAATCCGATCGGACAATAATTACAGAAGTTATTTAAGAAAGTATGAGCGTAAAACCAAGTACTTCTGCCAGCTAACAAGGGTGGCGGGCGAGCGCGTTCGGATTAATTTCAAAGCATGTGCATATACATATGTGTTTGAATTTGACAAATTAAACTACACGGGAACATAGGTCGAAGGGTATCCCACTGTCGCGTTTTGCGCGACTGTTGCTCTCGTTTTTTAATAACTTTAAAGTAAGACAACACACAAAATGAGGGTTGAATGTTCTGTCCCATCGACATGTTCTAGTGAAGATCCAATGGAAAGGCGTGGGTGTGTTCTCTCACTGTTCATAAAACCGGTACTTGCTACATGTTTGAGCTCAGTTGTTGTAACTTTAAAGTAAAAGAACATACACACACACACAAAATGAGAGTTGAATGTTCTGTCCCTCTCTGCATCAACATGCCCTAGTGAAGATCCAATGGAAAGAGCGAGGGTGTGTACTGAAGCGAGCATAGGACAGGTTCTCTCACTGGCTATAAAACCAGTACTTGCTACCTAGGTGCTAGGTGCTGCTGGAATTTGGTACTATTGAAGGTCCACTCGCGGCTGCACTCGACCTTTGGTTATAATAAAAGTCGAACTGACGATCGTTTGTAAAAATTGCCTTCACAGTGAATTGGGTCCAAACGAACCTATAAAGTGCAAGTGCGAGTTTCCGAGAACTGCACCCAAATTGCCAAAAATTCTGCCGGAGGCCAATCTTCATGTCATCTTTGGCAATCCAGGGCCAACCTCAGCAACGTGATCCTCGAGTTGCATCTGTTTCACGAGAAACTCCAGCTTCCAACGTGTCCTCTTTGCAGTCTCGACAGACAATCGATATAATGCAAAAGTTCCAACAACAACAGGATCCCCCCAACACCAGCACATGCAAATTAGTAAAAGTGGATGAAAATGTCTCGACATCTATGCTGTCTTCCCATTCAGGAGAACCTGCATCGGTCGAACTTCCCTTATATTAGCGTTCATATGAAGAACGATTGAGAAATTATAATGACGTTAGACGTCGTATGTTTAGTGATAATAGTGGTAAGCCTAGTAAACATATTTTAAGATTGAAAAATTTTTACGCTGAAGTCAAAAGAAACTGAAGTTTACGCTTGTCCTCCATCTTTAATTGTGAAAACGATCTGCGCAGTTATGCAGAAGTTTCATTTTTGGAATTTATCGAATTACGGTTATTAGATACCGGTGCAAACATTAGTTGTATAGGGGCAGATCTGGCCTTGCTTAATTTTTCAAATTGCCCTCAATACAAATCCGTGAAATCCAGTGGCGAAACTCAGCCAATAATAGGTTTACTTAACATTGAAATGCGTTATAAAGATGAAAAAATTGATCTTAGGGCATGACTTCTGGAAAGCATTTGAACTCGCTCCCAATATAATTAATTCGCTAGAGTCATGCAAGGTTATAGAAGAATCTACGCTAGACAATGCATATCCCTTGACTCCTTGTCAGGTGCAGCAATTATCGGTTATAAAGGATTTATTTCCAAAGGTATCGGAAACATTAGGTCGAGCATCTTTGATAGAGCATCATATTGATATAGGAAACGCGAAACCATGTAAACAGCGTTTTTATCCAGTTAGTCCGGCAGTAGAAAAACTACTCTACGAAGAAATTGATCGTATGCTTGGGTTGGATGTCATTGAGCCTTCTTCGAGTTCATGGACCTCTCCCATGCGGATGGTTGTAAAACCGAATAAAGTTCGGCTGTGCTTAGACGCGCGTAAGCTCAATGACGCCACTAAAAAGGGTGAATATTCTTTACCACGCATCGATGGAATATTTTCTCGACTTCCGAAGGCAAACATTATTTCAAAACTAGACCTCAAAGACGCTTACAGGCAAATTCAGCTGAGCGAGGAATCTAAAGCTCTTACTGCATTTACCGTTCCTGGCCGACCTTTATATCAATTCAAAGTGATGCCACAATGTGCGACCTCCACAATGTGCTGCCTCATGGATCAGATAATAGCACCGGATTTGCGCTATTGTGTTTTCGGGTATCTAGACGATCTGTGTGTTGTGTCGGATAATTTTACAACTCTTACAACTGGATTGGCAGAACAGTTTCGAAAAGCTAATTTAACTCTTAACTTGGCTAAAAGTCAATTCTGTGTAACTAGCATAACGTATTTAGGTTACGTTATTGGTAGCGGTGGCATCTGCACGGACCCCGCTAAAGTTTCTTGTATTGTGAATTGGCCGCCGCCAAAGAATTTAAAACAAATTCGAGGATTTTTAGGCGTTTGTGGGTGGTACCGTCGTTTCATTCCCAGTTTCTCGGATTTGACGTGTTTGAATGGACGACGGATGCTCAAGTGGCCATGGACAAACTAAAACAAGTGTTGACCTCGGCTCCGATCCTTATCAATCTCCATTGCGATGCAAGTGACTTTGGCATTGGGGCCGTGCTAGTGCAGCTGTCAGATGACCAATCCGAACGGCCTATTGCGTTTTTGTCAAAAAAGCTAAGTCGAGCTCAGAGAAATTACAGCGTGACTGAACGAGAGTGTCTAGCTGTTATATTAGCGATTGAAAAATTTCGTTGCTATTTAGAGTAACAAGAATTCGAAGTTGTGAGTTGTGTCTCCTCTGGCTCATGCGCCAACAAAATGTTTCTGGTAGACTGGCACGTTGGATTTTCCGTCTACAATAATTTAAATTTTCCGTCTCACACAGGAAAGGAAAAGATCACATCGTTGCAGATGCTTTGTCTAGGCTCCCCGAAGCTGAAATTGCGGCTCTAGACATGAGTCCAGTAATTGATCTCCAATCACCAGCCTTCGAAGAGGATGTATATGTAAAATTAAAAGAATACTATAGCAAAAACCAGTTATAATTCTCCGATATAAAGCTAGTAGATCATTATTTATACTGTCGAACCGAACATGCCGAAGGAGACGAGGCACAAGAAAAACTTTCATGGAAACTCTGGGTTCCAGAGTGTCTGCGTGCAGAGACTCTGCAACAAGCTCATGACAGTCTTACTTCTGCTCATGCGGGCATGCAAAAGACAATTGAGATGTTAGGACGTCATCTGTTTTGGCCTGGACTATCCAAGGATGTACGAGACTATATACATGCTTGTGAAGTATGCAAGCAAAGCAAATCACAGAACTATAGTCTTCGTCCACCTATAGGAGCCCATGTACCCTCTTGTCGCCCCTTTCAACGCATATATATCGATCTTCTAGGACCATATCCTAGAAGTAAACAAGGTCATGTGGGCATATTAATCGTGCTAGATAATTTTAGCAAATTTCATTGGCTACAGCCGCTAAAAAAAATGTACCTCGTTGGCCATACAGGAATTCTTGCTAAAGCACATATTTCACTGCTTTGGATTACCCGAGACAATTATTAGCGATAAAGGTAGCCAGTTCAAAGCTGCAGAATTCAACGTGTTTTTGGCAGAGCTAGGGATTATTCATGTTTATACAGCCCTGAACTCCCCGCAGAGCGTGTGAATCGCTCTCTATTGGCTGCTGTGCGATCATATTTAAAACATGATCAACGTGAATGGGATATGCATCTCACTAGTATTTCATGCTCTCTGAGATCGACACTACATTAATCTCTAGGATGTTCTCCTTATCGGGCATTGTTTGGGCTAGATATGATTACTCACGGATCCGACCACAACCTGCTAAAAGAATTGTCGCTGCTTGAGGAGCGAACCGTACCCATATCCAGATCAGATAATTTAGCACTGTTACGAACAGATATACAGGCAAATATCCGTCGCGCATATGACAGCAACGTAGCTCAGTATAATCTGCGAGCGAAGCCGGTCTCTTTCAAAGAAGAACAGGAAGTCTATTGTCGTAGCTTTGCGCAAAGCAAATTCTCGCAAAATTTTAATGTCAAACTGGGTCCTCAATTTGTAAAGTGTCGCATTCGAACAAAGCTAGGAAATTGTTATTATAAGCTTGAGAGTTTACAAGGGAAAGAAATTAGTACGTTTCATGCTAAGGATATACGCAGCTAATTCCCGCTAATATTACATCTGAAGAAGGAATATTATCGGGTGGTGTAATGGCCCGCGCTTATCAATGCGTTCCATTATTGTTTTTTTTTCCATAACGAAAATACCTTCGGCTTTATTGTAGCCAAAGGTAAAGCAGTGCAAATTGTCTGCAAATTGTCGATTTACCTTGCAAGCAGTGCAATTACCAGCTGCAGTCGACCTTTGGTTATAATAAAAGTCGAACTGACGTTCGTTTGTAAAAATTGCCTTCACAGTGAATTGGGTCCAAACGAACCTATAAAGTGGAAATGCGAGTTTCCGAGAAGTGCACCCATATTGCCAAAAATTCTGCTGGAGGCAAATCTTCAACTCAGAAAATTTTTTTTTGTAACCTTGCTCTAGTCAAAAATAATCTCTCAAGAAGCCAGCTTTTAAGGATACGTTGGTAATTTTCACTTAGACTCTATATTAAAATTGATATTCTGTTCTGATATCCTGTAGCAAGACGTGGCACAGCGTTGCATAACCTTGTCGCAACTTTGCCTTATTTTTTTGCTGCTGTGAACGGCACGGGAGTAACCTGCGCAGGCTTCCTTTTTTCTTCGTCTTGTGCTGCACTCCGGCTGTGGATACGCAGTCTTGCCCTGCATTTGGGATAAATTCTTCTTCGCTACAACGATTGTCGTCTGGATAATTCTACGTCAACTTGCGCAGCCGCTGCGCTGCCTTCAACATTTTCAACGAGATCGAGGAACTAGTTTTTTGTGTAAAGAAAGTGAAGAAAGAAAAAAAAAAATTATTTAAATTAAGAACTAAAGAATTCAAACATCCATTGAGGTACTTATAATAAAATTGTTGAGTGTGCGATAGGATAAACAAAAAAAAAAAATGAGTGTCCCTAGGCTTGTTATATTTGTGCATTTTTTTTCATTCTCTTAAATACTGATCAAGCAAACAAATTATTATTAAAAACAATATAAAACAAAGAAAACAAAACAAACAATACAAAACAAAGAAAACAACGAAAAGAAAAACATACAATTTAAATAATAATACAAATAATTCAAGAAAAGTGCCTAAGCCATTTAAAAATATTCATACACTTTAAAAATTAAAAAAAAAACACTCAACAAAAATTATATCTTCTCTAAATGGCATACAATATTAATGAACTTTCCATTATAAATATATAGCTAATTAATTGTTTAATAAGATTACGAAGTTAGGAACAAAGATAAGAAAGTTAATAACAAAATGATAAGCTGAATAAAAAATTTTGCAAAGCTTTACAAAAAGTACAAAAACAAAAATGTATATTAACAATTAAATTTTGTCTTGTATAAACACATTTTCATATAAAATTAAAATACAAATGGTTAGAAAAATTACGAAATCAATTAGAGAAAGAAAACAACAATCAAAGAATATAAATAAATAATAATAAAATAATAAATAAATAATGTTGTCGATTAAACTTAGCCAATTTCAACACTAAATCGAAAAGAAATCTTTGAAATTCTTGAACACAAAATTTAAAAGAAGAACAATTTAGATTCCATGCTAGCAACATTGAAACAAAAACAAACAAATTTAAAAGCTCAAATTACGTACCATGTATGACAAAATGAATAAGTAAACTTGAAAAACAATATATGAAATAATTATACAGAAATATCTGATAAGCAAAAATTACGTTCAAAAAAAAATGAACTTTAAAAAAATTATTATATTAAGAAAAATTAAGATGATTGAGAAATTCATGCCCCTTTCGCAGAGGAATAAATTATGAGTATAAGTATAAAACACAATGGAATAGTCGTCCGTTTCTTTGGGTATCTTCGGATACATAATTCTTATGAGGATTATGGTTGGGTGGGTAGAGACCGCGAGCGTCGAACATCTCAGACCTCGCAAAACATTTATATAGCAGCAGTCCTGTTAACTTTTTGCCACTTTTATTTTTTTTTTAGTATTTAGACCCAATTCCTTACTTTGTGCCAGTTTCGTGAAGTTCATCTTCACTAGTAGTTTCAGTAGGAATCCTTAAAATTTAAAAGGTATGTAGATGTGGTTGTTGGAAGGTAGCAAGAACCCCCCAAGCCCAAGAGCTAAAGGCACCAGTAGGATTCCATCCGCTTCCATCCGCAACCCGAATGTGCTTGTAGAAGTCGCCAGTGTATTTGCCGTCTTATTGACTACAAGAGCACTGAGCATAACGACACAGACTTCTGTCGGTGCACATCGAACGTTCCACTGTTGATGTCTACAAACTCTCTCTTGGTGCTAGCAACAACAACGATAACTACAACTATAACTACAACAACGATAACTCCAATTAGAACTACAACTACATCTACAACAAAAAATGAGCAATCAGGAAGAATTGAATGCAGTCGATGAGTTCAACGGAATGATATCGAAGCCACTCTTAAGCAAAAGTAAGATGTAGACTGATGTGCGCTATTCAATCGTGAAAGCAACATGCAAGCAGATTAGGATTGGAAAATCATTGGCTCTTGAACTGGATGACTACATTTTGTATTTACCTGAACGTTATGCAAATATGAGAGATGATACAATTGAGCTTCTAGAGGATAAACATTTCAACATAATCAAAATAAGTAATAACAACATAGTACTAGAAAAAAATAATACAATTTAATAATGTAAACTAAGAAGAAGAAAATAAAGTCTAAATTTTTGAAACCTCGTAGTCAATTGTTATAAATATTTTAAACATTTACTATTTGTCCACATTACTGAGGAAGTAACTTAGAGAAATAGACATCTAAATTCAATAAAATGAGTAGGAAAATATTAGATCAGTTAACAAAAACTAGAAATATTCTGAAAAGAAAATTTTCTGAATTGAAGCAGGCAAAAAATTATAATATCTCTCATTTGGAAGAAACTTTTAAGCCTATTACAGAACCATTGCATGAACTTGTTAGAGATGTAAAGCATACCAACTGTTTGGTTATGCAGCCAGCAGCAGAAATTTGATTTACTCTAGTTTTATCACTCTTATTGATTGCTCTGTGCAGCAATAGATTTTGCATTTCCCTTTGTACTGTGTTCCTCTCTCTCAATAGAGAGCGAGCACAGCTGCTAAATCTTTATTTGGTCTGTCAGTTACAAATTAAGTGTTGATCACACCGGTACTGCTGTGAGACACTTTTAATTTCAATGGGTTTGATGCGTGCACTTCCGTCGTTTTTTCGTGAATTACAGCCCTGTGTGGCAAAATATATTGAAGAAAACATAAGTTAAAATATTGACTTGATCGTTTTTATTAATTTGTACACCACTTCTCCAAGTCAGTGAAAAAGCTCATTGCCTGAAGATTTGGTGACCCCGACGTGATTTTCGGTAACATTTCTTTATCGTGAACTCAAAAATAGTTAAATTAATATCGGTGCACTTTTGTGTTTACATAAGTGGTTGTACCTTTTCGCCCCCACAACCTTTCATATACCGCAAGCATTCTCGCGTAGCGGCAATTGCACATCCTTAAAAAAATGCAGAAAAATAATAACAATCATTTTACAAATTTAATAAATAAAATTAATATTTTAATATCTGACTTTGAAAATATATTAACTGGAGCGGATTTACAATTTCTTATCAAGTCAAGGAACATGTTCATGAAAGTTGGAAATTTCAATATTATAAAAACACAATTTGGAGAACATTTTGAATTCTGTAAATCTTGTTAAACATGTGCTTGCTTTCACTTTGTTATTCAACAACGTGATGTTAAAAAATTTATTACATCATATAAACTACATGTCTGAAATTCTTATATAAGCTACCTTTGTCAAATGTAAACATTAAATAGAGAAAAAGAAACATAACAAAAACTAGTTTATTTATTATGGTGGTGAAATTACCTATAAACAGGGGAAAGATCTGAGTGCACACACACACACACACACGCATTTTCCTTGTGCCACGTGCGCATACAAACACGATCATGCATTTGCCCTCTAACACGTGTGCATGCATGCTCACCTTTTAACCTTTAACCCTTGTTTTGGACGTGAAAAACCCCCACATTTCCCTTTAAATTCATGTGAGGCTCAGTTTAAAACATGACTTCGAGGAAAGAAGCAGAAGATCATAAAGCCTACAAAGCAACGAAGAAATCTAGCAACAGAATCAACATGAACGCAATAACAATTAAGGAGTTTCTGAACCAGTATTATGATATCATTCACCATCAAGATCTGAGACATCCAATCATACATGAAGCTGGCAGAAAAATTTCCATACCAATTGTCAATACATGGAAGTCATAGAACTTCATGTCCATGGTCTTCCAACGAGGCAACAGAAGGACCAGATACCTGTGCATGCAGCACAGAAAAATTTCTGATGAACGAGGCTGAAAAAATTATGAATCATTATAATAAACTAAGCTTGATATTCATAAAATAAAAAATTTGACTTAAACTCTTTAACTGTTGTTGCTCTTTAACAGTTGTTACCGTTTACCTGTTTAAATATAGCTGTTTAGCTGTTTAGATATAGCTGTTTAGCTGTTTAGATATAGCTGTTTAGCTGTTTAGCTGATTAGCTCTTTAGCTGATTAGCTCTTTAGCTGTTGTTGATTAGCTGGTTAGTTGTTTAGCTGATAAGCTGTTTAGATATAGCTGTTTAGCTGTTTAGATATAGCTGATTAGCTGTTTAGATATACCTGTTTAGCTGCTTAGCTCTTTAGCTGTTGTTGTTTAGCTGGTTAGTTGTTTAGCTGATTAGCTGTTTAGCTGTTGTTGTTCTAGTTCTTGTGTTGGTAGCTGTTTACACATTTCAAGATTAACTATGTGCTGACGATCTATTAGTATGCTTGAGGACACCCTTATCATAAATCATAACAATATCGTTTTCATGCTCACCGACACGGTTAACCTCACAAAAGGAACAACGCACACATTAACTTGTTGAACAAGGGTCTCCCGGACTGTCAAATATCAATAAGATATCTTGAGTCACACGCTTCTGTGCACCAGCGCCTGCGTACACACATTCAACCTCTAACACCTGCACATGCAAACACGATCATACATGCTCAGTTTCCCACGCACACGCACATACACCCTCGAACACATTAACTTGTTGAACTAGGGTCTACCGGACTGTCAAATATCACGGCTAACCCCATAAAAGAGACAATGCACACATTAACTTGTTGAACTAGGGTCTCTCGGACACTCAAATATCATTAAGATACCACACACGCACACACACACACAAATGCTTATTTAGTTTAGTAAAATCATATGGGGAATGTATAATGAAATGAGAATTGACCGTGTTAACTTTTGTGTTACTAAAAGCCACTCCAATTTCTTTTAAAATAAATTGTTTATTGTTTCCGTGGAACCCTTGAATATCAATCGATACAATTTCTTCACACATGTTATTGTTATTGCTGATTGTTCTCGTTAATATCCGTTTAACAATGCGGTGAACTAATCCATTCAATGGGTTGTATTCAACTAACCGATCATGTAAGAGTATGCAATATAGCTGTGCACTTTCATTAGATGTAGCACTAAGCTCAGCTGATATCCTAACATCAATGGGACCAGATTTTACAATTTCATTTTGATATGATAAATCTACAACGATAATCGGAGCCTTATTTAGAAAATCGATTGGGGAAAGCAATGGAGTTTCGTTTCGATTATAATAACTATTTTGAAACTTTGAATACATTTCATAGAGAAGTGCATAACAATTCTTGTTAAAATCTAATTTTAAATCATCATTTGTATATGTTTCAGAATTTAGATAGACTTTTAGATTGGTTAAATTTTTTGTGATAAACTTATTTCCTTCTTTAAACGCAATTAATGCGAATCGAGGTCGTTCACGGTTAGCAGCTAGTTTAACAATCCAAATTTGATGTGTACCCTGAGTAAGTTTAGGGTTAATATAGCTATCCCAACTGCGAAATGCTAATGGGAGATTAGCACCGCTTTTTATTATATCATACAATTTAATTTTAGCTGAATCACTGGGGGTTACATGAGGAATTTTCCATGTTATACTCAACATTTCCAGTCTTAAGTTATTGTTAAGGTGTTTTGCATCATATACTTCATCCATATTTTTAGATATCAAAAGTACTAGTTCATACTTGCAGTTTAATATAACTTTCTTAAAATCTTCAGCAAACCTAAGTAAATTTTTTAGTGGAACAGAATATTCAAAATAACTTTGTGCAACAAAGTCTCCAGATTCGCTCCATCCAGAATTGTAATGTCTCTTGCTCTCAAGTTGATTCAAAGATACATAGTTCTTAATTGAAGAAGTAGTACCAAGAAATCTTATTCTATCAATCTCAACACCATTTATTTCATAACGTATTTCATCCAGAAAATATGCCATACAATTGTTTCGTAGTTTTGTAACAACCTTCGCAGTTTCCACTGAATTATCGTTGTTAACTTTAAAAAAAATACCACCACTTCTTTTTGTGGTCCTGGTACAAAGTAATCTAAACCTTTGGCACGAGGCGATCGAGGAATAAATAAATTGGATGAGGCTTGTAGAATACACGATATAGCTTATTCACTTATTCACTTAAGTCAACGACATGAGGCTGATAAAGACTTGATAAAAAGGGCTTCGGAACATGTAAATGCAAAAGATTCTAGTTTAGGAGAAAAATCGTCAGCATATTTTGTTACAAATATAATGAAAGCAAAAAGAAAATTTGGAATGGGTATGAGAAAAAGGAAGAAGGGGGAAAAAATTAATAAGAACAATAAGAAAAGACGTTGTAAACTGCGAATCAAGAATATTTCACATGTTATCAAATCAGGTATTCGAGCGTTAAAAGAAAAGAAACCATTAGACTTGATGAATGCAATTAGGGTTGCACGCAAAGCAGTTAGCAAATCAATTGGACGTCAGAAAAAAAACATAAAAGTTCCAAGGGTAATTAATGTACCGAAAATTGGAGGGATTTTACCCCTTGGTCCCCTTTTAACTGCTCTCAGCGCTCTAGAGTATTCATGTGGGAAATGGTATGTTTCTTAAACCGTATAAAAAAGGTTATGGATTGTATCTTAATCCGTTTAGAGGGGGTGTAGGAAAAGCAAAAAACTACTAGATAAGCTACCCAACAGAGCACTTTCTAATTTTGATATTGAAAAGTTTGCTCGAAAACATATCTCCCATTTTAGAGGTGTATTTATGAGAGTTTCACTTCCAAGTTCCCCATGGTTTCGTTAATCGGGTATCGTCAACTTGGACGATTCAACATCAGATGGTACACATTGGGTAGCTTATAATAAAAAGGGAAACAGCATACACTACTTTGATAGTTTTGGGAATTTACAACCACCAAAAGAAGTTGTTAAATACTTGGGGAAAAATATTAACTATAACTATGTTAGAGAACAAAAACAATTTAATACATTCAACTGTGGCCATCTCGCACTTAATTTTTTACTAACTTTAAAGTAAGAGAACACACAAAATGAGGGTTGAATGTTCTGACAAATTCTAGTGAAGATCCAATGGAAAAGCGTGGGTGTGTTCTCTCACTGTTCATAAAACCGGTACTTGCTACATGTTTGAGCTCAGTTTTTGTAACTCACACACACACACACACAAAATGAGGGTTGAATGTTCTGTCCCTCTCTGCATCAACATGCCCTAGTGAAGATCCAATGGAAAGAGCGAAGGTGTGTACAGAAGCGAGCATAGGACAGGTTCTCTCACTGGCTATAAAACCGTACTTGCTACCTGTTTGAACTCAGTTGCTATCTATAAACTCTTTGTTGATGTCTACAAACTCTCTGTTGGTGCTAGCAACAACAACGATAACTACAACTATAACTACAACAACGATAACTACAACTAGAACTACAACTACAACTACAACAACAACTACATCTACAACAAAAAATGAGCAATCAGGAAGAATTGAATGCAGTCAATGAGTTCAACGGGATGATATCGAAGCCACTCTTAAGCAAAAGTAAGATGTAGACTGATGTGCGCTATCCAATCGTGAAAGCAACATGCAAGCAGATCAGGATTGGAAAATCATTGGCTCTTGAACTGGATGACTACATTTTGTATTTACCTGAACGTTATGCAAATATGAGAGATGATACAATTGAGCTTCTAGAGGATAAACATTTCAACATAATCAAAATAAGTAATAACAACATAGTACTAGAAAAAAATAATACAATTTAATAATGTAAACTAAGAAGAAGAAAATAAAGTCTAAATTTTTGAAACCTCGTAGTCAATTGTTATAAATATTTTAAACATTTACTATTTGTCCACATTACTGAGGAAGTAACTTAGAGAAATAGACATCTAAATTCAATAAAATGAGTAGGAAAATATTAGATCAGTTAACAAAAACTAGAAATATTCTGAAAAGAAAATTTTCTGAATTGAAGCAGGCAAAAAATTATAATATCTCTCATTTGGAAGAAACTTTTAAGCCTATTACAGAACCATTGCATGAACTTGTTAGAGATGTAAAGCATACCAACTGTTTGGTTATGCAGCCAGCAGCAGAAATTTGATTTACTCTAGTTTTATCACTCTTATTGATTGCTCTGTGCAGCAATAGATTTTGCATTTCCCTTTGTACTGTGTTCCTCTCTCTCAATAGAGAGCGAGCACAGCTGCTAAATCTTTATTTGGTCTGTCAGTTACAAATTAAGTGTTGATCACACCGGTACTGCTGTGAGACACTTTTAATTTCAATGGGTTTGATGCGTGCACTTCCGTCGTTTTTTCGTGAATTACAGCCCTGTGTGGCAAAATATATTGAAGAAAACATAAGTTAAAATATTGACTTGATCGTTTTTATTAATTTGTACACCACTTCTCCAAGTCAGTGAAAAAGCTCATTGCCTGAAGATTTGGTGACCCCGACGTGATTTTCGGTAACATTTCTTTATCGTGAACTCAAAAATAGTTAAATTAATATCGGTGCACTTTTGTGTTTACATAAGTGGTTGTACCTTTTCGCCCCCACAACCTTTCATATACCGCAAGCATTCTCGCGTAGCGGCAGTTGCACATCTTTAAAACGAGAGCAACAGTCGCGCAAAACGCGACAGTGGGATACCGTTCGACCTATGTTCCCGTGTAGTTTAATTTGTTAAATTCATACACATATGAATATGCACATGCTTTGAAATTAATCCCGACAGATGGCGCTCGAGTTATAGTAGTATTCACTTATATTTTGTGAATGATGTGTATATATGTATATTTGGCAATGGTTTAGTTTTCAGAATCACTTGTTTGTTCTTTAAGCAATCAAATAGCAACTGGTCTGTTTGAGTTTTCACAATAGAATGAATACAATTTTATTTGGTTATTTCTTATATATGAATACAAGCTCTAGAGTTGTATGTATGTTTACATTTTTGCTGAGTTATTAATCTATATGTGTTGTGACTCTTCCGAGAATCCGAGCATCCTGTTTACATTGTCAGCGTTTCTTGCCGTCCACGATCTGGCTCGCGTTGCTGCTGTTGTTGTTGTTGTTGTTGTTGTTATTGGTCGATGTCGTTGCCCTTAGTGGGCTCTGGCCGGTTTTGGGGGAGGGGAAGGTGCAGTGGTAACTCCTCCCCCCCGAGATTGAAGAGAGGGCCATAACGAAGGGATGGTTCTCTCTGGTATGATGGGAGTAACGGCGGAAATGAGGATCGTCTTTTTCTTGATGCAGGCAAGGGCTACAATTCCAACGAGGAAGGCCATGCTCAAGCATGCGTACAATATTTTGAAATGCGTCCCATACAGTTTTTGCGTGTTCCATATTTGGAACTCCGTGTTGATGTCTTCCATGATCAATCTGTCTAGATTAAAATCACTTCTTGACAAGTTGGTAATGATGTTCGGGAACTCCGGGGCCGTAACGTTCACCACGTCCTCTATGCTTATAATGGTGTTGTCGAACGTTCGACCATCCAAAGTAACTGAACAGTTAGCATAGTGAATAATCGCTGAACGGGGAACCCTCAGTTCTTGGCCACAATCGGAATTCACCATCAGGTCGGGTGCGTTGAAGATGAAGATGTGTCCTTTTTGTGGCTCGAAAATTTCTCTTCTTCTTCTAGTTTCCACCGTACTACATGTTGCTGTACGATTTGCCAATATTCTCTTAATGCAAACTTGATTCGGTGTATCGAATGTTGCTCGTTGAAGGTCACATATGTTCACTTGATCTACTCTGTTGCAGGGTTCGGTAAAATAAAGTGTTTGTGTATTCTTACTAGCTATATAATTAGGTGCTACAATGAATTGGGTATTGTTAATCGGTAAGGGAATTAGTTTAGTTAGTTGATAATTGTCTGATGTTAATATAGGTATTTTAATAGTAAATATAATGTCCTTGTTTTGCATTATTGCATTCAAGGTTAATAGTCTATAGACATTTCCTTCATTGTTTATTAAGAAATTTTGTTTTTGCATGATACTTATTATTTTATCAATTTCTTCATTATTCAATATAAATTTCGGAACTATTTTAAGTTTGGATAATAATAAACTTTCAGCAATATTACTCAAGTGTAACATAGTTAGATCCACATTAGCATTTATTCTTGTTATGTATTGTAAAATTTCTATTTTTTTATTTTCGTTATTTGACTGTTTAGAAATTGAATTTTGAGTTAGCTTAAGATAATTTTCAATATTTATTTGTTCCTTATTTATGTGGTCTGTGATATTTTTGAATCTAATAAGAATTTCGTTATTAAAGTGCAATTGGTTCTGTGTATTAGTTTGTAGATTTTCTGAATCTTGTTTTAATATTTTTAAATTTTCTTGTATCTCTTTTTCGTCTGTTGCGTCCATGTTGCCTGTTAAGACCTTAATCATAGATCCTAACCCGTTAACTAGTCCTCTTTTTGACCTTCTCATTGGTAAAAGACTATAAAGGCGTTGTTGTAACTGTTGAATTTTTTGTTCTAAGACAAGGGTCAATTCATCTATGTTTTCCTCCCTTTTAAGGAGGTTAAGAGAATTATTAAAACTCTCAACAGCGCGTTGGTAGTCTGCTAAGTGAACAACGTGGTACATCCTTTTAAATGAGTGTATGATCCTAGTTGTACCTAGTTGTATTGTCGCTACCGGTTGCTGTTGTTCAAGAATCGTCTCAATACTAATGTATTGCGACGCTGACAGTAAGAACCTGTAAGACATTTCTGTGTTATTATTAGGTTTTAGTGTTTTTTTGTGATATAGGGTATCTTATTTGTTCCCTAATTGTGTTTTAATCTTAGACTTGTGTATTTTTTGTCTTTTGTGGGTGGTGAATGTGGGGCCCCCATCTGTAAGTACAGTCTGTTTAGAAAATCTAGGGGTTAACTTATTACGCCTATTCTCTTTTCGAAATACTATATCTTGAGTTTCTACCTGTATGGGTTCTTTTCTATCCTTATTCAATTTTTCAATGTTTTGCTCTTTATTTCGTTGTACGAAGTCTCTTACTTTAGGGTAAATATTTTTTTGAAATTCGTTTAGTTTTTGTAAATAATCGTGTTCGTCACTAAATTGAACAGTTTGTTGGAACGAGTGTGTACGGCCCGCAAATAACTCATAGGGGGTTAATTTTGTTGCCGAGTGAATTGCGTTATTATACGTAATAAATGCTTCAGCTAGGACTTCCTCATGATCTACCTGTAATTTCTTTCTTTTCCTTTCTTCCATAATGATACGATATACTTCAGTTATCGTAGAATGCAGTCTTTCGACTGGAGAATTGCTAGAAGATTGTTGGAAAGATGTAACATGTCGTTCTATACTATATTGCTGACAGAAATCTTTGAAAAGGTTTGAATTATATTCAGCGCCCTGATCGTATACAATCTTCTTGGGTATACCATAGGCTACAATAAAGCGCCTAATAGAACCTACTACATTAACTGCGTCTCTTGCAGGAATTGTGTATCCACAAGCGAATCTCGAAAATTTATCGATAATTGTAACGACATATTTTCCATTTATTGTATATAAATCGGTGTGGAGTATGTCTAATGGCAATGTAGGCGTTTCCGTTAGTTGAAATTTAACCTTAGGAGGGTGTCGATTATATTTTAATGTGTGACAAATATCACAATTTTTAATGGTGTGGGAAATTTTTGTCTTCATGTCCGGGAAGTAAAACTGTCTTTTTAAGTGGGCTACAGTTTCGTCGATACCTCTATGGTTGTTACTTATGTGATAGTTCTCTATTTGGCATTCTTGGTCTTTTGCTTCTAATAGGTCTGTTAGAAAGTTAGTGCATCTTAAAACATTGTATATCTTACTATTTGCAAAGAATTTTTTATAGCTATCCTGAATTTTAGAAAAATTTCGTCGGGTGCGAAAACCGCGATAGTTTTGTTAGGTTTTAAATATTTCTTCAAAATTTGAGTTATGTTTTCTTCGTTGAAAACTAGTTCGCAAATTGTATGTCTGTTTTTCCGTTTAAATACGACTTCAGTTACACTTTCTGAAGGGAGACCATACTTAAATACTAACTGGTAGTTAAAGTCGTTTAGGGGTTTTTCCGAAATGTAGATGTGGTCATCTAAATGTTCGGAAGCCGAGTGTATTGTGTCACCACACGTTCCTGCTACTGAGTTTCTATCTTTCATATTGACGTCGACCACTACTCTGCTTAATGCGTCCGCCACCAAATTCTGAGAACCTTTCTTATACAAAACTTCGTAGTCGTATTCTGCAAGTTGCATTCTCCATCTTACTATTTTAGAAGTTGGTTCCTTAAAACTCATGAGCCATGTCAGTGGCTTGTGGTCTGTAATTATTACAAAGCTTCTCCCGAATAAGTAAGGGCGGAAGTATTTAACTGCCCATATTATTGCTAACATTTCTTTCTCGACAGTGGCATAATTACGTTCTGTATCAGACAACGTTCTACTAGCAAAACAGACTGGCTTGTCTGAACCCAATGGGCCTTGCGACAATACAGCTCCAAGCGCAACATTACTCGCGTCTGTGGTTAAAATAAATCTTTTAGAAAAATCTGGGTATTGGAGTAAGGGGTCGTTGCAAAGAAGTGTTTTGCATTTCTCGAAGGTATCGACATATTCTTGATCTATAGTAACTGATTTTCGGTCCCCTTTTAATTGAGCTGTAAGTGGTTTAGTAATTCTTGCCATATCTTTGATAAATTTTCTATAATAGCCGAGTAGTCCTAAGAAGGATTTAATTTCTCGTTTAGAGCGTGGCAAGGGAAATTTCTTAATGGCGATAATCTTATCTGGATTTGGTTTAATTCCTTGGTCTGTAACAATGTGTCCTAAAAATTCTGTCTCTTTCCTTAAAAATTTTGATTTTTGTGAATGGAGTTTTAATTTTGCGTCACTTATTTTTTTGAATACTTCTTTTAAGTCAGATATGTGTTGTTGTAATGAACCCGAAAAAACTATGATGTCGTCAAGATAGACTAAACAACATCTCCCTTTTAAGTTACCTAAGACGTTGTTCATTACTCTTTGGAATGTTGCAGGGGCGTTTGTCAGACCAAATGGCATTCTGATAAATTCGTAATGTCCGTCCAATGCCGTGAAGGCTGTTTTGGGAATGTCCTTTGGTTCCATCTGTATTTGATGATAACCACTAGCCAAATCTAGAGTTGAAAAATATCTAGCTCTACCTATCTTATCAAGTACTTCGTTAATATTAGGAATCGGATACCTATCTTTAACTGTTTTTTCGTTCAGTTTTCTATAATCAATAACTAATCTCCATTTTCGTTCTTGTGTTTCAGATTTCTTCGGGACCAACCAGACAGGTGAGCTCCAAGGTGAATGGCTTTCTCTAATTATGTTTTGTTCTAACATGTTTTGGACTTGTTCAAATATCTCTTTTTGTTCTTGGTAGGAGTATCTAAAAGGTTTGGCATACAAGGGTATTTCGTCTGTAGTTTCTATTTTGTGTTTGTTTGTATTAGAAAATGTTAATCTATCTTTCGGGTCATGGAAAAGGAAAGGAAATTGGAAACATAGGTGTTTAAGTTGCTTTGTTTCTTCGTCTGAAAGATGGTCCGTATTGACTCGTTTGTGAAAATTCGCGTCGTTTTTCATGTCTATTGGGGGGTCTTCGTCATGCCAGTGAAAGTTCAATTCTACATATTTCTCTTGAATGAATTGGGTTGTGGATAATGGATTTTCTAAACAAATCGTCTGATCTTGATCAGAATAGTTGACCATTTCTATCCATGCGCTGTAATTGTCGGCTGTATAGAGTCCTTGCTGAATATAAACGTTATCAAGTAATTCTATGGAGTCAAGTAAAAATGGCCCTTGTTCACATTCGACTGGTAAACGGACTAACATTCCTGAACTAGCTTCGATATTAAATATATCCGTAGCTCTATTTCGTTCGATATGAATAGGGATAGTTGCTTCAGGGGTTTGTAAAATTAACATTTTAAAATCTATATTTGCTTTTAGAGTAGATAAAATGTCAAGGCCTATTAGTCCGTCGAAATATTCATGAAATTTGAGGAGTAAAAATATAAATGTGTCTTTTAAATTGAATTCGGAAAATGCTGGGTATTCGACCTTTTCAGTGACCTGAATTTCTCTCAATACAGTTTTAATGACTGTATTTGTGCTTAAGGGTTCTCTCTGCTGGAGGGGAACAAACTTAGGATCGATAAATGAGTTCGATGCTCCTGTATCGACTAGAAAGCGTAGCTTCCTACCAAAGGGTGAACTAATCAAAATATAGGGTAGTGTCGATCCGTGTTTATCCTTATAGCTTTTTAAGTACCCTGTCTGCCCCCTGAGGCTGGTCTTTGAAAATTTTCAGTTTCCTCCAAATTGTGTAGTGCTGGTTGTTCTGATGAAACTTCCAGATTGTTAAACCTACTTGTATTGGTTTGGCGTGAGGACTTGTCAAAATGGCCGCTTCTATATTGGCGAGAAGGCGCCTCTATTGGCTCTGGCTTAGGAGGCATAATGGCCCTAGAGAAATTGTTTTGCCTACTGGTCCCATTGCCCGAACGATAACCACTTCCATAACTATTTCCAGTTGAGTAGGGGAGAGCTCTAGGCTGTCCTCTATTTTGTTGGTAGTTCTGGTCCCGGTTATTACGCTGGGGCTCTGGGTATCGACGCCTCTCTTGTAAATACTCATCTCTCTCTCGAATAGCTATGTCATAAGCATCGTCCAATGTTTCTGGTCTCGAGGCTTTGACTATGTTCCGGAGAGATGGATTTAGGCCCTTAATAAAGGTTCTCAAACACAGGGAAACATAAAAACTCTTCTTCTCTGCAATTGTTGACGTTGATAGGTCCTTTGAGTCTGCCAGGCATGACAATGCACGTTTAAGATCGAGAATGGTGTCGTACAAGTTTACTATAGACAGTCTCCTAAAGGGAACCTCATGCAGTTCCTCAATAATAGATAATTCGTCTCTATTATCGAGGAGTTTCCTTGTCAAATTTCTCTTAATATCATCCCAGTTCAACGGGGTATCTAACCTGTCCAGTAACTCGCTAGCCTTGCCTTCTATCTTGTTTCTTATTGCCCTTAGGAACATTTGTCCCCTTGGAGTTGCGTCTGCTCCTCGAAACATTAATAAAATTTCCTCTACACTTTCTATAAATCTTCTAAGGGCATAAGGATTGCCATCGTAAGTTGGAAGGTATTTAATAACGTCAGGGAGCCCTGCAGCCATTTCTGACGTGCTGGACCCCGACAGGTTAGAAGGAGAAGTGGTGCTCATAATTGATGTTGTGGGTTGATCTACAGGGGTAGTTCTGGTTGTGTTTGTCGTATTGGTAGGTTTCTTTGTTGTCTGTCTAGTATTTCTTTTCAAGGTTGAAAATGCTGATTTAGTTTTGTCCTTCAGTTGTCTTGACATTTAATAACGACTTCCTCTTGCTTTTAAGTTTTTAGTCTAACCTCTAAATTTGTAGTGTTGTATGTTTCGTGTGAGTACTTAGTGTTTAATTCTTAATATTGTGTGTAAGTTGCTTATAATTATCTTAATGGTAGAGTGTAATGCATGGAGTTGTGTATGTTGTATGTGTTCAGGTTCAATACCTGTAATTATAAGAAAATTAATATATGTTTGTTTTGAATGTATTCCAACGGATATTAATTTGCAATAGCATGTGTATACGCTTTATGTGTTGTTTGTGTGTTTTTATTTAACATTGTTTAAAAATTTTTTTTTGACATTAATTCTTCCAATACATAACATAATACACATTCGTGCTGAGCGATCAACCAAACATATCAGCAATAAAAGGAATTTATTATATTTGACTCTGTGAAGGCAGTCAATCGCCACAGCGACTGAGAGATTACAACACAGCTATCAAACGGCTGATAGTCGCTTCACACAACACCAATGCGAATATGTATGACTCAAAGTGTTCGCATTGAACTTGACAGTACTGCCCCTCTTCGATTCAGACAATCTAACAGCTACTCATCTACATACAAGCTCCGTCGCGTATCAGTGACCTGTTCGAACATACTTGTTCGCGTCCAACTTGACGGAAGCTCTCCCCCACTGTCTATACCCAATCTATCCATACATGTTGTAAGCACCGGCTCTGTGCTTCCGTCGCGGGAGAGCGACTTGTTTGATATAAATGTTCGGGTCCAACTCGAGAGCCACGTAATTTGACTCGTTCATATCTTTTGTATGTATGTAATTTGTGATTCTTGCAGTGCTTCTTATTTAGAGCGGCATCTGCTAATATTATATGTGCAATTTGTCTTTGACAATTTTTTGTATCTTTGTTAAATTTTGCAGTGCTTCTTATTTAGAGCGGCATCTGTCAGTATTATTTGTTTTATATGGGAAAATTTTTTTTCTTTTTTTTTTTTTTTTTTTTTTTTATATTTCATAGTTATGTAGGTATATTGATCACATTATTTTATCGTTGTTTTATATGCGTGTAACACTTGTATTGCTTCTAATACCACACTCACAGGTTAAAATATATGCAGGTCGTTATGGCCATCGTAGTTCGTCTCTCCAGAATTATGCTGTTCCAGCTCCTGGTGTTCGGCTGCGCCAGTTATAGTGGTATTCACTTATATTTTTGTGAATGATGTGTATATATGTATATTTGGCAATGGTTTAGTTTTCAGAATCACTTGTTTGTTCTTTAAGCAATCAAATAGCAACTGGTCTGTTTGAGTTTTCACAATAGAATGAATACAATTTTATTTGGTTATTTCTTATATATGAATACAAGCTCTAGAGTTGTATGTATGTTTACATTTTTGCTGAGTTATTAATCTATATGTGTTGTGACTCTTCCGAGAATCCGAGCATCCTGTTTACATTGTCAGCGTTTCTTGCCGTCCACGATCTGGCTCGCGTTGCTGCTGTTGTTGTTGTTGTTGTTGT
>JAEIGL010000265.1:0-17677 GCA_018903715.1 Zaprionus davidi | reverse complement strand
TGAACGCAACAACAATTAAGGAGTTTCTGAACCAGTATGGTGATATCATTCACCATCATGATCTGAAACAGATCAAAGAAATCAAATCATACATGAAGCTGGCGGAAAAATCTCCATACCAGATGTCAATACATGGAAGTCATAGAACTTCATGTCCATGGTCTTTCAACGAGGCAACAGAAGGACCAGATACCTGTGCATGCAGCAGAGAACAATTTTTGATTAGCTGATTAGATAAAGCTGATTAGCTGTTTATATATAGCTGATTAGCTGTTTTATCACAGCTTGCAATGTTTTGTTTACAGGAGAATGCATAACTTAACTTGTTGAAGTAGAGTCTCCCGGACTGCCAAATATCACGGTTAACAATGCACAAAAGGGACAATGCACACTTGTTCAGTTTCACACGCTCACCTCGCAACTTTTAATACCGCACACGCACACACACCCTCGAACACATTAACTTGTTGAACTAGGGTCTGCCAAACTGTCAAATATCAATAAGATATCTTGAGTCATACGCTTCTGTACACTAGCGCCTGAGTCACACGCTTCTGTACACTAGCGCCTGCGTACGCACATTCACCCTCTAACACCTGCGCATGCAAACACGATCATACATGCTCAGTTTCCCACGCACACGCACACACACCCTCGAACACATTTACCCCGTGGCACGTGCGCATGCTCACACTATCAACCCATTAATTATCCCTATTACAAATAACCGATCAACATGTTTATTACCTAATCCTCCTCCTCACAAAACATTACCTTCATTTACACACCCTCTAGAACCCGCGCCCATATTACACTTGACCTTTTTTACCTCAGTGATAGGGGACCACCTCACGTACATACCTTTTTATCCCTCATGCACCTTTTTTACAGGAAACCACCTCACACCACATTTTGCACCAGAACCCGCGCCCATTGTCCTAGAACCCTCGCCCATATTACACCTAACCTTTTTTACCCCTCACCTGACCTTTTTATCCCTCACCTGACCTTTTTTACCTACGTAACAGGGGACCACCTCACGGACCTCACCTTTTTTACCCCTCACCTGACATTTTTACCCCTCACCTGACCTTTTTACCCCTCACCTGACCTTTTTATCCCTCACGTACCTTTCTACCGGAAACCACCTCACTCCATTTTTTGAACCAGAACCCGCATTATATATCTACTAATTGTCGCCATCGAATACGTGAAAATATTCATTCTTTAAATCTAGCTTTGAAAACACACTTTTTTTCACTAAACTGATCAGAAGGTCATCTATTAAAGGCAACGGATAATTGTCCTTTATTAGAGCTTTGTTCTATTTTCTATAGTCTATTCATAAACGCAAATCTCCTGTTTTTTCTTTACCAGCACAATGGGAGAAGAATATTCTGAATCACTCTTTCTTATTATGCCTTTGTCTAAATATTCGTCTATTAGTTTTTGAAGCTGCTCTTTTTCACTAAATGAAAGTCGCATAGGCGAGCAACTGAATGGTTTAGATATCTCTAAACTTATTTTCATTTCGCATCTAGTAAATTGGGTATCTGGTCTCTTCGCGTTAACATATGATTCATCAAACATTTTAACAAATTCACATTTTGTTTCATAACTTACATCGCACCCGTAGTTGTAGTCTAAAAACTGAATATCAACCACGTTAATGTTCAACAATTCAGTTTTAAAATTGTCTGCTAAAAGTTCCATTTTTTTATTACGCTGTATCTCAACATTGATTGCTTTCTAAATGCGATTGGAATTTTTTCATCTAACTATCTATTGACTTCTCACTAATGATTGGCTCATTGCCCTGAGGCCTATGATTATTTCCATTTTCCACTTCATTTTCAATAGTAACTTCATTTAACAACATTTTTTTTATCAATTGCCACTCATTCTACTAGTTTTTCCTTAATAGTTTTATTTTCTAAAAATTTGTTCTTAAAAGTTTCATTTTCTGTAACAGAATCATTCTCTAACAGTTTTTCCCTAACCGTCTCATTTTCCATAACAAACAGTTGCGTTTCCTAACAGTTCTTTCTTAACAATCTTATTTTCTGTAACAGTTTCGTTGCAATCGCAGTTGGCTACTATGGCAGTTGCTAATTGGTGATTATTTTCCCCAGATATTTTAATCATATTATTCATGTTTTCATTAATACTGTGGCAACTCTCAGCAGCTTACAATAGTGTGATCGAACTCGATATCTTACACGAGTATCGAAATCGCGAGAGGCCTTCTCTAGGCGAATCTATCATCACTATTCTCGATAACCGCGGCATCCATCGCTGCTTCTTAGCTTTTGCCTCTGACATGCGACAATTGTTATAATTAATAAATTCAGTGTATGTAAATTCGTGAATAAATATTAAAACTTATTTCTGTGTACGATACACATTAAAGTGGTGACCCCGTCGTGATTCACTAAATACATCCAATCGAAAATCTGCATCAATTTTGGCAACCAACAACGCCATGGAAGACGACGCCGACGTTTTTCACGATCCCGTTGCTCGTGTTCCCGACGCTGCAATCAACCGCGTGGTAGTAAAAATACCACCGTTTTGGCCCGAGCACCCCGAATTATGGTTGTCTCAAATCGAAGCCCAATTTATTTTAGCGGGAATAACATCTGACGACACAAAGTTCAAGACAGTTCTGGCATCATTTGAAGCACCAGTTTTGGCGCGAATTTCCGACGCAGTCGTCAACCAGCCAAGCGTTGGCAAATACGAAAATTTAAAATCTTGCATTCTGGAACGCTTCTGTGAAAGCGAACAGAAGAAAATCCAGAAGTTAATATCGGAGATCGACCTCGGTGATAAGCGTCCTTCACTTCCTTGCAGCGCTTACCAACACAAGTGCAAACAATCTTGCTGGTATCGGACGCCAGCCTATCAGACTTGGCTAAGTTGGCAGATAAAGTAGTAGATGTTAACGATTTTCACAATGTACGCAGTTCTAAGTCTTTACCACCCCGCAACACTGATGTTGACGACCGTTTAGAACGCATCGAGAAACAGATAAACGCCCTACTGAAAAACATTTCTCGCAAGAACAATCGGTCCACATCAACAAGGCGCAGCAGCAGCGCCACAACCCAAGACGCAGGTCAAACCTCAAGCATGTGTTGGTACCACAGCAAATTCGGTAGCGACGCCCAGAAATGCCGCCAACCATGCTCTTTTTCGTCACAAAAAACTAACGCGCTATCATTGGATCCGATTTTCTTCAATACTTCGACTTGCTCGTTGACATTAAGCGACGTAAACTTATCGATCGAGCAACGCTATCAGAATCGACCTGTGGCACGCTTCCGCATGAAATAGCTCGGATTTTATCCTACGATGCGTGCAACCAATACGCCAAGCTACTTCACGAATATCGAGATCTCGCAACGATCAATTCAAACAAGCTGTTAATAACATCAAAAGTAACCCATTTTATCACGACAAACGGCCCGCCCACTCACGCTCGTGCACGACGACTGGCAGCAGACAAACTCAAAGCAGCGCAGAGCGAGATTTCCTATCTTTTGGATAAAGGAATATGTCGTCCCTCAAAGAGCAACTGGTCAAGCACATGGTAAAGAAAGCGAACGGAGAATGGCGTCCATGCGGAGACTACCGAGCTCTAAACAACGTAACAGTGCCTGATAGATATCCGATTCCGTACATACTGGATGTAACGAGCATTCTCTACGCTAAGAATATATTTTCTAAAATCGACCTGCAGAAAATATATCACCAGATTCCTGTCGCGCCGCAAGATATTCCCAAAACAGCCATTATCACGCCTTTTGGGTGATTCGAATTCATGTTCATGACGTTCGGCTTGCGAAATGCAGCGCAGACTTTTCAGCGGTACATAAACGTCGTCGTACAGGGTCTCGATTTTGCTTTCGCATACATCGATGACATTTTGATCGCTTCAGAGTCCGCAGCGCAGCACGAGACGCACCTCCGCCTAGTCCTCGACCGCCTCCGAAAGGCACAACTCACCGTGAACTTCGAGAAGTGTCAGTTTGGAAAGTCGCAACTCACGTTCCTGGGTCATGACATCAGCCAGCACGGTTTAAAACCATCTGAATCTAAAGTGGAAGCCATTCGTCACTTTAAAAAACACCTTATCGCTAAGGATCTGAAAAAGTTTCTGGGTATGATCAACTTTTTCGGCCGTTTATCCCACATGCGGCTGATAATCAACACATACTCCAGACACTGATTCAAGGTAATATAAAAACGACAAAACTGCAATTCGCTGGTCTACAGAAGCCGTTCACGCGTTCGACGCCTGTAAAAACGAGCTTGCAAATGCTACGTTGCTGAACTATATGGCACCAAATTCTCAAGTAACGTTGACCACCGATGCATCGGACGACGCTATGGGTGCCGTGTTACATCAGATCGTCAACGGACAAACACTGCCACTGGGTTTCTTCTCCAAGAAATTTTCATCGGTGCAAAAGAAGTACAGCACCTACGATAGAGAGCTCACCGCTATTTATTAGGCCATTCTGCATTTCAAGTACGCACTGGAGGGCAGAAATTTTGTAATCTTCACCGACCATAAATCGCTGATGTTCGCTTTCATTCAAAATAGTGAGAAAGCATCACCACGACGCGCCCGGCAACTGGATTTTATTAGCCAATTCAGCACCAACATTCAGCACATCTCGGGAGAGGAAAATAACGTCGCTGACCTTCTCTCACGCATCGACGCCATCAAACACATAGATTTTGACGAGATAGCACTAGAACAGGAAAATGATGACGAACTACAATCTCTGCTTAAGTCTGACCCAGAAAATACTATATCACTAACGAAATTGTTTATTCCAGGCTCAAACAAACAATTGTATTGCCATGTTAACAATAAACAGGTACGCCCGTTTGTGCCCAGGTGCCTACGCCCAATGGTAGTCCAAGGTCTTCATTCGCTATGCCATCCAGGAGTTAAGGCAACGAACAAATTGGTTAGCAAGCACTACGTTTAGCCTCGCATGGCAAAGCATGTCGCCAAAATTGTACGTTCTTGTATCCCGTGCCAAAAAGCCAAAGTCCAGCGCTACACCAAATCGCCACTTGGAGAGTATGCCGCCTGCGACGCTCGCTTCGAGCACATCAACATAGATATCGGTGGCCCACTGCCCTCTTCCAACGGATATCGATACTGTCTTACGTGCATCGATCGCTTCTCACCATGGCCTGCTGCGATTCCCTTAATTGACATCACAGCACAGTCAGTTGTCAGTGCACTGATTTCTGGCTGGTTCGCGCTCTATGGAATCCCGCTCCACATCACAACGGATTTAGGACGGCAGTTCGAGTCCACACTGTTCCAAGACCTTTCTAAAATCTGTGGTTTTAAACATCTACGCACGACGGCATACCACCCACAAGCTAACGGCATGGTCGAACGATGGCACAGAACATTAAAAGCTGCCATAAAATGTTCTGATCCAATCAACTGGAGCACTGCATTGTACCTCATCCTACTAGGACTACGCACCACGATCAAAGACGACATCGGGTTAAGTCCAGCCGAAATGGTATACGGCACAACACTGCGAGTTTCTGGCGGATTTTTTTCATCAAGCACTGAAAATCGCAGCGAGTCTGAGTTCACCGAGGCTTTTCGGAAAACTATATCGCAGCTGCCAACTATTAAGCCAGTACACCATCACACGCCTCAAGAGTTTATTCACCCCGATCTAAATCAATGCAAACACGTCTTCGTCAGAGTGGATCGAGTTAAAACTCCGTTAGAACCTAACTACGAGGGTCCGTTTGAAGTAATAGCGAAACACGACAAATACTTTACTCTCAAAGGTCGCACAAAGGACAATAATGTTTCTATCGACCGTCTTAAACCAGCATACATCTTCAAAGAGGAACCTCCTCGAACTCGATTTCTTACACGAGTATCGAAATCGCGAGAGGCCTTCTCTAGGCGAATCTATCATCACTATTCTCGATAACCGCGGCATCCATCGATGCTTCTTAGCTTTTGCCTCTGACATGCGACAATTGTTATAATTAATAAATTCAGTGTATGTAAATTTGAGAATAAATATTAAAACTTATTTCTGTGTACGATACACATTAAAATACCAAGGCTATCTAGATTCATGCTCAAACCATATTGATTCATAAAATCCCTTTCTAGGACGAAATCGTGTCTCATTGATTCATTATCGACGACAACCATCTCAAATTGAATTTTTATTTTTTCTTTAAAAATGAAACATAAAGTTTTTCCAAATACTTTAAGTTGGCTCTTGTTTAGCCCATGATACACATGGTTAACAGTTTTTAATGATACTTCAAATGGAATTTTTGACTGCTTAATGAATGAGATTGCGCTGCCTGAATCTATGAGACATTCTGCGAAATGTAGCGTACAACCAAAACTGGGGATCGGTTGTATAGTTATGTTGTGTGAAGCTTTGCACGTTATTAATTTCCGGCTCTAGCTCGTCGGCTTTGGGGGTGGAGGTCTTGTTCACACATCATGGAACTACTAACAATAATAACAAAAATCAAGAAAAAACGTGCTGCGACAAAAGGAACTAGAAATTACAAAACCGGAAGAGAAGACAGATAAACATGATCAAAACAGAAAGAAAGGAACTTAGGTGTTGAAGGAGTCCGCTTTTGCCCACCCAACCATGATCACCTCCATTGAACTTTTAGTTCAGGTGACCCCTTTTTCCTTACGACAGCAGGAGCGTTAGCATTGAGTTCAAATAATTAAAATTTTAGAACATTATAAATTTAATTCGCTTTTCTATATGTCGACATATGAACTAATTCCATTAAACTACTTATTTTCATTTAAAACAATTTCAAATTATTCGTTTGTTTATAGATTATTTTTCTTTTGCTCATTCACTTTGGTTATTAGTTTTGTTTGCCACAGTCTTAGAGGCGTTGTTTTAAAATTCGTTTTTTTTTATAATTTCAGATTTGTATTGTGATTAAACATTATCTTGTTGTTTGTTTTTTTTTTAATTGCTTTATACTACATTTTAAACATAAAAAATGATGGATTTAACTTACGGTGATTCCGTCGGCGAAAGATCGATCTCTGGCTCGGCACCTGTTTGCTTAATGTTTATTAAAATATAGTATTAAAGAAACCAACATTTTTACCATAGGCATTTGCGAATAAACAGACATTAAAAGGGGAAAAGACTAACAACCCAAAGTGAACATGATTTTATATTAACAAATAAATTAATTATTTAAAATATTACTAGAGATAACAAAAAAAACGATAAATTAAATGAACCTTTCTATATATTTATTCCTTTTATTATTATTCCTATCATTATTATTTATTTTATTATTATTCCTATTCCTTCCGCTCTCATAAAATTATGTTATATAATTCGAGGTAACGATCAGCCAGGTATATTCACTTAAATTTGTTAAAGAGTTGATAACATACAATTTTATTTATTTTTCAATGGGTCTCTCTATCTACTGACTCATTTTCTTTAGTTATGGGTCTATACTGACCGTTTAATCCCTTAGCGGCATTTGGCGGATAAAATTGCTACTCCGTCTTAGCGGAGTTGCAAGGCCTATTCTTGGAACTATTTCCTATTTCGTTGGGCTTGTTATTTTAACTAATTGTAAAGAAAGATTTTGGCCGAGCTCGTCGATCTGCCGATGCTTGTTGAACCTCTTATACGCTGTCCGGGGTTTTTTTTGTTGACGGGCTCTTGCTCAAGATCCAATTGTTTACCAGGTCCCAATTAGTGCAATTCTGAGCAAATTTATAATTTTAGATATTTTCATTTATTTAAGCCACTAATAGTTACTCGAGGATGTTGAAAACTCCAACGTTTCCCTAGACTTCTCGAGATGTTTCCAGCCACTTTTTAAGATTTTTCTTTTCTTTCGATTCCACTTTTTCCCGCTTTCAGCCTTTCTCGGGCGCCAACTCTTTCGCTAATGCTGACTTGCACTTTCTTTCTCCCAAGCTCTGCTTCCTTCTAGACCCTTGGTGATATCTGGGTATTTTTCTCCTAATTACAATTGGCCCATAGGTCAACTAGTGTAGCCAACTACTTCAAATATTTTAATAATATTCCTAGCATACTTTTAAGGAGCTTTTTAAATTTTTTTTTTCTCATCTCTTTATTTGCCTACTTTTGGGCTTCAATATTTATTTTATTAGAGTCGCTGCTACAGAAAATTGGTAACTTAGTGAAAGAGACAAAGAAAACTTTTAATATTCTTACATAGTTGTTGCTACTGTTGTTGCTTTTTCTTCGACGGCATTCTCCGACAAAATGTTCCATTTCTTCACAAGCAAAACAAGATCCAGGTACCCTTACTGGCTTCCGGCAGTCTTTGGCGAAATGCCCCTTGGAGTTGCAGTTCCTGAAGCGCATGTTGTTGACTTTCGCTGCCTCCGACATCGACTGCTTTGCTGTATGGCCTTCGGCTTGTTGTAGGCAGTCATCATTTAGATTGTAAATTTGGCCTATATTTTTGAGGTGATCCACCCAATTGCATTCGCAAATATTTCCTTCGAAATCAATTGCAGATTCTCTGGCATATGATAGTGAGACTGCTGAGCCAGTCCTGATAAATGGCATCTCTCTATGGTTTCCGTCAGCGTTGCTATTCGGTAAATTTTCAATTGGGCTTGCAGGGCTACCTAAAATGTAACGGTTGCCAACTGTTCGCTCTTGTTGTATGTGTAGAGAGAGCAGAGAATTCGGAAAGGCTCATGCAGACTATAATTGTTATTGAAGAAATCAAGCAAAAGAGGTGCAAAATTTCTGGTTAATCTAGAGGGGATAGAGAAGTTAATTTTATTAAGCAAGATATTGGAATCGATATCATACTTAATCAACTTAACAAGCAACATGACACCTAACATTAAGCGGCAGTTAGTAAGGGAAGTTAAATTTATTAGAAGGAGTCTACTAGAATAAGAGGGTAAATCAACTCCAGAGACCCAGTTAAAACCACGAAGAGCAAAAAGTAAAAATTGTTTTTGCACAGATTCAACTCTGTCTTGGTGAACATGATATTACGGTGACCAAATACAATCGGGCGAACAAGGGACGTATAAAGCAACTTTGTTGTATTAGGGTCATTGAATTCCTTGACCCACCTTTTAATGAAACCAAAGGTTCGAGAAGCCTTATTTAAAATTTGCGTAATATGGGAATCAAATTTCAGTTTATGGTCAAAAAGAATACCAAGGTCATTGACATTTGATATTCTTAGAAGAGGGGATACATAAAGTGTATAGTTGACGACGTGGAAATTACTTCTGTATGTAAAGCAAAGTTTCACATCGTCAATAACACAGATTGGCTTAGATTCAGAATGTTTGTAAAGAACTCTTTGGGACCTATTTATACCCTTCGACCATTGAAAATGGTCAAAAAAGGGTATACTAACTTTGTGCAAATGTATGTAACAGGCAGAAGGAGGCATGGCAGACCATAAAGTATATATAAAGTATAAAGTATATATATTCTTGCTCAGGATCACTAGGTGAGTCGATTGAGCCGTGTCTGTCTGTCTGGATGTCCGGATGTCCAGACGACAGATGAGCACACAGATCTCAGCTATTATAAGAGCTAGAGTCACCAAATTTGACATGAAGATTTCTGTGTACCAGGCGCAGATCAAGTTTATTTCAAATGTTAGGTGCCACGCCCAACGCCCCCACAAATCTATAATTTAATACAACTTTCTGACTTTAACATATACTAAGCTGATTGAAATATCTACGTAGTGTCCAAATTACAATCCAATCGAACAATAAACACAGAAGTTATTTAAGAAAGTATGAGCATAAAACAAAGTGCTTCTGTCTGCTAACAAGGGAGACGGGCGAGCGCGAGCGCCATCTGTCGGGATTAATTTCAAAACATGTGCATACGCATATGTGTATGAACTTAACAAATTATACTACACGGGAACATAGGTCGAAGGGTATCCCACTGTCGCGTTTCGCGCGACTTTTGCTCTCGGTTTTACATAACTTGAAATCCAAAGCAGTAATTTGTAAGGATACCCAATAAGATCCAACTTATGAATCAGAAGTGAGTGGTTTACAGAATCAAAGACTTTATTAAAATCAGTGTAAATGACATCAGTTTGCATCTTCTTCTGAAACCCTTTTATAATAAGAGATGAATATTCCAGAAGATTAGTTGTGGAGCATCTGGATTTCATGAAACCATGTTGACATGGTGCAATAACGGACCTACACATGTGGGTTAGCTGGGCCGTAACAAGTTTTTCAAATAATTTAGGTTTAGAGGATAATTTAGAAATACCTGTAATTCTTCACTTCCGATTTAGACCCATTTTTGTGAAGAGGGATGGAATATAATTCATTTCAGACTGAAGGAAAATTACTAGTAGCTAAGGATTATTTGAATAACCTAAAAATGGGTCTATATAAGGAGAAGGCACAATATCTAAGAACGCATCCTGGTACTCCGTCAGGGCCAGGTTAAACCAAGTGCAGGTTAGTAAGAAGAGAATCTTCATCAATACTAGGGCAAGAAATCGAATTAGAGTTATGAATAGGATAAGGAGTGAAAATTAAGTCATGGATTTTGCCATTATGGTTATGAAAAGTGTTAATTTGAAACAAGGATAGTTCAGAGAGACCATTGATAAATGGGTTAAAGATAGAGGGCATCAAAACATTTGAATGAGAGGACCAATCTATTTGAGGTAAATTGAAATCACCAAAAACCAATAGGTAATCTCTATCTGAAACTTTTGATTCTATAGATTTAATACAAGACAGGTGTTCTGGATACAAAGAAGTTTCTGAGGAAGGAGGAATGTAAGAAGAAGTTACATAAACTGAAATATGATTTAAAGTTATTTTAACGCATACGAATTCTAAATTTGGCAGACAGTCTATTGAAACAATATCAGAAGACAGATTTGAATCAACGGCAATAAGAACCCCTCCTCTAGATCGCGACAAACGGTCACATCTGAAAAAAGTATACTTATCAGAAAAGATTGCACTATTTTAAATATTTATAAAATATGATAGACAAAAAGATATACTATTAGTAAAAAGTTTGGAAAGTTTAGTATTTAGGCCTCGAACATTTTCATAGGCAACAAAGAGGTTAGTATTTAGTTTTTTATAATTTTTAAGTTTTTTGCTGTTCCGTTCGGGGATTCAACAGCCAGCGAACGAAGGGTAACAGGTGTATTTGTTTTTTGTTTAGGAGTAAACTCCTTAACAATTAGGTCAGGCGGCCATTGCACACAATTGGAAAATGCTCACCCGAAATACTAATTTTAAAAGAAGATATTTCTCTGGGAAATTTCAAGTTAAATTTCTCCACTATTAAATTTTCAGACTGTATTTTAGAAAGCATGTATGTTTTTACATCATCTTTCGAAGTGTCAGTGGCAGACGAGAAACGAAGACCAATTTCTTAGGTTTAACGGCAACTAGAGGTTTTACTCTCTGTACCGAAATGGTGGGGGGGAATCACGAGTAATGTTAATAAATTGTCTACACTCAGAATAGAGAAAGACGAATTGGAAGAGTTAGAAGGATTTGGGACGGAGGCATTACGTGGAACAGAAGTTTTCTGAGCATGAACAGTTTTAGAGAATGACGGAGTAAGAGAATTTAAATTCAAGATAAGGTCAGAAATGATAGCAGTAGAGGGTTGAAGGGTAATAGTTTTCACTATAGGATTTGGGAAAGGTACTTTCGGTGATGATACTGGAATTATTAAGGGATCGTTAATGGGTTTAAGAGAGTCTCAATTTCTAAGTCTCAATTTCTAAGAACTGCGAATATAAATTGCTAAAAGCGGTACGCAAATTGTAAAAACCCAATTTGGTTTTTTGCATAACTTTTTGCAAGACAGATTCGCCTATTCGACACTGATCACAAGACCACTTTATGCCAGTCTTATTATCAATTACATCCTTAATTTGGATAGTTAAACCGGCGCATTTTAGGTGAAAAAAGTTGTCACACAGCCAGCAGCCAATGAAATCTGAATTGGGATCAGCTGAGCATTTACAAACCTTTGCCGAACAAGAGATCATTTTCGGTAAGCCTTAAGAAATGTAGGGGATTATAGATGAGAGTAAAGCAAAAGTGGAAAGAGCAAAAATTCGTAAGAAAGAATACGGTTTTACAAAGATAGAGAGCAAAGAAAAGAAAGGTTGCGGCAATTATAACAACACAGCTGATTAACACCAACGCAGTACACTCGGAGAGCGTAAAAAGACGTGAGAGTGGGAGAGCGTAAAAGTGTAAGCTCGAAGCGAGAGTAGAACAATAAAACAACAACTACAACTGTATTGTTGACACAAAGCAGCGCACTAAGAGAGTGGAGCAAACGTGAGAGAGCGAAAAGCGTGGGAGAGTAAAATTGAAACAAAAACAAATTTCAAGACGCTGAACACGCGCCAGCAAAATAAAGTGTACAGAAATACAATTTAAATTACAAATTACCAATTACACCAACGGTTCTCTATGTTAAATTTAAATAAACACAGTTTCAATTGAATAATTAGCACTGATTTTTAGTCAACTAAGTTAATGTTATAGTGAGTTAAGGTAAATATTGGATGAGTGCATAAGTTCGTGCCGGATTTCAACTGCAAACTAAAATTGAAATTTTTTGAAGAAAGCGCTTTTATTTATGAATTATGTATTCGCCATCATGTTGGGCAATCCACTCACAACGTTCAACCAATCTACGGATGCCTGATTCATAGAAATCGCGCGGTTTCTCGTTGAAAAGTGTCGCATTCGAACAAAGCTAGGAAATTGTTATTATAAGCTTGAGAGTTCACAAGGAAAAGAAATTGGTACGTTTCATGCTAAGGATATACGCAGCGAATTCCCTGTGGATACGCAGTCTTGCCCTGCATTTGGGATAAATTCTTCTTCGCTACAAAGATTGTCGTCTGGATTATTCTACGTCAACGTGCGCAGCCGCTGCCCTGCCTTCAACATTTTCAACGAGATCGAGGAATTACTTGTTGTGTAAATAAAGTGAAGAAAAAAAATAGATTTATTTAAATTAAGAACTAAAGAATTCAAACAGCCATTGAGGTACTTATAATAAAATTGTTGAGTGTGCGATAGGATAAACAAAAAAAAAATTGTATCATTATAGAGTTTTGGCGACCTTTGTTTTTTACACTCATTGTAGCTGGCTCGAGGTCAAGGTTCAAAAATTTATACAATAAAAACAATTTGTTTTTAATTCATATTTTTCCGATATATTTCGGTTACACTTCGGTAACCGTCTTCCGGGCTAAAAACACAAAATTACAGAATGGAAAAACGTTTAACAATGTTTATAAAACTAAAAACTAAACTGAACAATACTAAGTTACATACATTAATTTGACATGTCTGCTCTTGCGGGCGCGGAGTTCCTAACTAGGTTTGGAAGTAAATGTCTGTATATATGAGCGCAATTTTCTGTGTCCGTTTTGTAGTTTAATCTATCTTGTGTTGGTGTGCTAATTATGTGTAGCATTTCGAGAGTGTAATGTTTAGCTTAGTGTTGTTCTTGTTGTAGTATTGTTGTTGCGTCAAAATTGGGAGAGTGGTGTTTGTTTGCACAGTAGGTCATGAGAGCTGTTTTTTGGTGTTGTACATTGGTGGCGTAATTTGAAGTCCGATTTGTGTTGCGTTAATCTTGTTTTTAATTTTAATTTTGTCGTTCCTACATACACTCCATTGCATGTTTCAGTAGTGTTACCACTGCAAGGAATTTTATATATCACATTATTTTTGTCAAGTGCAGTTATTTTTGACTTTGTGTTACTATAAAGATGCCTCAGTGTATGGAACGGTTTATGTGCTATTTGTACTTCTGCACTATTGTAACAGTCAGATCTCATTACTCTTTCGGATAGTGTAGGTACATAGATGAGAGATTTATATAATGTTAATTGTCTATTTTTGTTGTCCCTCGGTGTTTCCTGATATTTTTGATTAAGCTTATTGATTAAAGGTTAAGGAAAGTCGTTGTCCGTAAGTATTTTTGTTACTTCCTTCTTAATTTCTTTGTGGTACATTTTGTCAGAAATGTCAAACATTCGTTTGATACAGCCTCTTGCTGTATTAATTATCATCGTCCTTGGATGTTTGGAATTATGATAATAAATAATAAATAATGTGATATATAAAATTCCTTGCAGTGGTAACACTACTGAAACATGCAATGGAGTGTATGTAGGAACGACAAAATTAAAATTAAAAACAAGATTAACGCAACACAAATCGGACTTCAAATTACGCCACCAATGTACAACACAAAAAACAGCTCTCATGACCCACTGTGCAAACAAACACCACTCTCCCAATTTTGACGCAACGACAATACTACAACAAGAACAACACTATACTAAACGTTACACTCTCGAAATGCTACACATAATTAACACACCAACACAAGATAGATTAAACTACAAAACGGACACAGAATATTGCGCTCATATATACAGACATTTACTTCCAAAGGTAGTTAGGAACTCCGCGCCCGCAAGAGCAGACGTGTCAAATTAATGTATGTAACTTAGTATTGTTCAGTTTAGTTTTTAGTTTTATAAACATTGTTAAACGTTTTTCCATTCTGTAATTTTGTGTTTTTAGCCCGGAAGACGGTTACCGAAGTGTAACCGCAATATATCGGAAATATATAAATTAAAAACAAATTGTTTTTATTATATAAATTTTTGAACCTTGACCTCGAGCCAGCTACAATGAGTGTAAAAAATTGTATCTATATAAAAGAAAACCATATGTAATTGTTGAATTGAAGTAAAAAAAAAGGAAATGCGGGTTCTGGTGCAATATGTGGAGTGAGGTGGTTTCCGGTAGAAAGGTACGTGAGGGATAAAAAGGTCAGGTGAGGGGTAAAAAAGGTCAGGTGAGGGGGTAAAAAGGTCAGGTGAGGGGGTAAAAAGGTCAGGTGAGGGATAAAAAGGTCAGGTGAGGGGTAAAAAAGGTTAGGTGTAATATGGGCGAGGGTTCTAGGACAATGGGCGTGTAAAAAAGGTGCATGAGGGATAAAAAGGTATGTACGTGAGGTGGTCCCCTATCACTGATGTAAAAAAGGTTAGGTGTAATATGGGCGAGGGTTCTAGGACAATGGGCGTGTAAAAAAGGTGCATGAGGGATAAAAAGGTATGTACGTGAGGTGGTCCCCTATCACTGATGTAAAAAAGGTCAAGTGTAATATGGGCGCGGGTTCTAGAGGGTGTGTAAATGAAGGTAATGTGTTGTGAGGAGGAGGATTAGGTAATAAAGGATCCTAATAAACATGTTGATCGGTTATTTGTAATAGGGATAATTAATGGGTTGATAGTGTGAGCATGCGCACGTGCGACGGGGTAAATGTGTTCGAGGGTGTGTGTGCGTGTGCGTGGGAAACTGAGCATGTATGATCGTGTTTGCATGCGCAGGTGTTAGAGGGTGAATGTGTGTACGCAGGCGCTAGTGTACAGAAGCGTGTGACTCAAGAGCTAGTGTACAGATTGTTATTTGACAGTTTGGCAGACCCTAGTTCAACAAGTTAATGTGTGCATTGTCCTTTTTGTGGGGTTAGCCGTGATATTTGACAGTCCGGGAGACCCTAGTTCAACAAGTTAATGTGTTCGAGGCTGTGCGTGTGCGTGGGAATCTGAGCATGTATGATCGTGTTTGTATGCGCAGGTGTTAGAGCGTGAATGTGTGTACGCAGGCGCCAGTGCATAGAAGCGTGCGACTCAAGATATCTTATTGATATTTGACAGTGCGGGAGACCCTTGTTCAACAAGTTCAACAAGTCCCTTTTGTGTTGGTGAGTATGAAAACGATATTGTTATAATTTATGATAAGCGTGTCCTCAAGCATACTAATTGATCGTCAGCACATAGTTAATCTTGAAATGTGTAAACAGCTACCAACACAAGAACAACAACAACAACAACAGCTAAACAACTAACCAGCTAAACAACAACTGCTAAAACAGCTAATCAGCTATATCTGATCAGGTAATCTGCTATATCTAAACAGCTAATCTGCTATATCTGATCAGGTAATCAGCTATATATAAACAGCTAATCTGCTATATCTGATCAGGTAATCAGCTATATATAAACAGCTAATCTGCTATATCTGATCAGGTAATCAGCTATATAAACAGCTAATCTGCTATATCTAGAAATAATAAAACAAAATCAGCTATAACTAACAGTAACAGCTATATCAAACAGCTAATATCTGATCAGGTAATCAGCTATATATAAACAGCTAATCTGCTATATCTGATCAGGTAATCAGCTATATAAACAGCTAATCTGCTATATCTGATCAGGTAATCAGCTATATCTAAACAGCTAATCTGCTATATCTGATCAGGTAATCAGCTATATCTAAACAGCTAATCAGATATATCTGATCAGCTAATCAGCTATATCTAAACAGCTAAACGGTAACAACAGTTAAAGATCAACAACAGTTAAAGAGTTTAAGTAAAATTATTTATTTTATGAATCTTAAGCTTAGTTTATTATAATGATTCATAATTTTTTCAGCCTCGTTTATTAGAAATTGTTCTCTGCTGCATGCACAGGTATCTGGTCCTTCTGTTGCCTCGTTGAAAGACCATGGACATGAAGTTCTATGACTTCCATGTATTGACATCTGGTATGGAGATTTTTCCGCCAGCTTCATGTATGATTTGATTTCTTTGATCTGTTTCAGATCATGATGGTGAATGATATCATCATACTGGTTCAGAAACTCCTTAATTGTTGTTGTTGTTGCGTTCATGTTGCTGCTGTTGCTAGATTCCTTCGTCGCTTTGTAGGGTTTATTATCTTCTGCTTCCTTCCTCGAAGTCGTGTTTTAAACTGAGCCTCAGTTTGAATGCATCGATGATTTTAAAGGAAAATGTAGGGGTTTTTCACCTCCATAACAAAGGTTAAAAGTTGAAACGTGATCATGCATACATAATCATGTTTGTATGCACACGTCTTAGAGGGTAAGTGCATGTGTGCGTGTGTGTGTGTACACAAATCTTTCCCCTGTTTATAGGTAATTTCACCACCATAATAAATAAATAAACTAGTTTTTCTTATGTTTCTTTTTCTTTATTTAATGTTTAAATTTGACAAAGGTAGCTTATATAAGAATTTTAGACATGTAGTTTATATGATGTAATAAGTTTTTTAACATCACGTTGTTGAATAACAAAGTGAAAGCAAGCACATGTTTCTGTATTATCATAACAAGATTTACAGAATTCAAAATGTTCTCCAAATTGTGTTTTTATAATATTGAAATTTCCAACTTTCATGAACATGTTCCTTGACTTGATAAGAAATTGTAGATCCGCTCCAGTTAATATATTTCCAAAGTCAGATATTAAAATATTAATTTTATTTATTAAATTTGTAAAATGATTGTTATTGTTTTCCTCCATTTTTTTTTAAAGATGTTCTCTATCGCAACTCTCAAAGTAGTCTAAAATTTTATGAGCATTATTCAATGCACATACCCCTTCCGTACAATGTAGTGAACAAAATGGGAACTGGTTACCACTCATTTCTTTTAATGAAGGAGAACCAAGTTCATAAATATCTGTTATATCATAGTTTTTTAAAAAGTTTTTTAGAAAACGTTTTTTTT
>JAEIGL010000287.1:0-14734 GCA_018903715.1 Zaprionus davidi | reverse complement strand
AAGAACATTAAATACAAAAGGCCATAATACGTTGCATTTGTGTTATAATACTAACCTGCTTGCTTAAATAATAAATAATAAAAAACAAAAACGGCAACATTTACCTTAGCTAAAAACATAAAATTGGTGGCTTGTATATTTATTAAATAACTGAGTGTGTGCGTGTAAATGCAAATTGTCGCTGATCGATCTTCGGTTAGCGTATATATTACATATTGACCGCTAACGTGGAACAGCTGTCAATACATAAACAGCATATGTACGTGCATGTTAGAGTTTGCCTATACACACATACAGTTGTTGTTGCGTTCGTTCACCTCGAACCTTCCCTTGGGCTCACATACTTTCGTTGTTTCGACTTCGCTTGCATTTGGCGCTTCTCGCATTTCGTCACCCCGCACCCCGCATATTCTATTGCTGTCTACAAACGTAGCACAGAAAACGTTTGATTTGATTTTCGTTTTCTCCTGTTTCTCTTTTCGTTTGTTTGATATACACACCACTTAGAGTGCGTGTGCATATATTCTCTTGTTGCATTGCATACCCCGCACCCCGCATTTTACATTGCTGCCTACAAACGTAGTTACAGCAAAAGTTTAGCCTGCTAATTGTCGGATCGCTTGGATCACTTTCGTTTGTTTGCTCACACAACGCATAGTTTGGGCGTGTGTGTGTATAAGCAAGTTAGATTTACATAGTGACCGCCGTTGCGAGGGTAGCTCATAAGCTTTGTTACACTTATCCTTTTTAATTTATATAAGTGTTTCTTTTAGTCAATATGTCTGAGACCGAAAAGACAAGTGAAAGCCACAAATCAGCAAGACAAGTGCAAAATTACAATTGTGCTTGCAAAGATTTGACAAAGTTTGTGCTGATATTGCTCGTATGCAAACAGCAATTAAAGCAAAGACCATTTCATCTAATAAAACAGAGTTAGCGTGCCGATTAGAGCTTTTAGAAGGATATATACAAAAGGCAATGGGTTTACAGACTGATCTGGATAATTTAAGTCCTCTTAATGATTCTAGAGGGCCATAATTAAAAAATTAAAATAAAAGTTAAAACTATTGAAAACATGCTGTTTAATGCATCCCTACCGAATTTCGCTGCCTTTCTAAGGAACTGCAGACAGCCTCCCACTTTACGGCACTTTCCAGCATTTTTCCATCTATAGTGGATCTACTGATGGGGCTTCCAACTTTTCTACTCATCCTCGCCCTTGGTTCCGCAAAACGAGGACAGTGTAAGAGGATGTGTTTCGCGTCTTCTGCTGATGAACAGAGCTGGCACTCAGGGAAGGAATCGTGTCCAAAACGGTGCAGGTATTGCCTGAAAACACCATGGCCACTCAGTATCTGTGGAAATTCACTTGACTATGGCGCCTCTGCACCCATTTTACCACATCTGGGATAAGAGTGTGGGTCCACCTCCCTTTACTGGATACGTCCCATCTTCTCTGCCAATACTTCATTACCCGTGTCCTGACCTGGACGTTGTGGTGGCGGGTATCAGATTGCTGCTCGTTGCTGGTTTGCTGCCTTGTGACAAAGAGCTCTTGTGCCTCGGCTGCTGGAAGGCCAAGCTCGGCTGCTCTAGTGCTGGCATGCATAAGATGCTCTTTAAAGTAAAGTCTCGCATCTAAGTGTACACCGAGGTATTTAATGGATCTTGCTGATTGGATAACTGTGGTTCCCATGTTCAGCTGAATGGTTTCTGGTACCTTCCTACTGCTCATGAGAACTGCCTCCGTCTTATGATCCCCAAGCTGTAGGCCCGATCTACTCAGCCACTCTTTTATGATGGAGACTGCCGCTCCGCATTTCTCATCGCCATCATGGACTTGTTTGGCCACCACAACTACAGCTACGTCATCTGCAAAGCCTATTACGCTGGTATCCCCTGGAAGCTGCAGCCTTAGAATCCCATCATACATGGCGTTCCACAGTATGGGTCCTAGAACTGAGCCCTGAGGTACACCTCCTGTGATGGCATAAGATTCCTCGCCTTCCAGTGTGTGGTATTTAAGGACTCTATCTATAAAATAGTCTTCAATGATGTAGTCGACTTAGTTTGGTACCTCAAAGTTTGATATTGCACTGAGGATTTTCGACCAGTTTGCGTTATTAAATGCATTTTTGATGTCCAGGGTGAGCACCACGCAGTATTGTTTTGTGCCTGCTTTCCATCGAGTTCCTTCAAGGGCTTTAGCAGCAAAGTCCACCACTGTTGAGATGGCATCTAGTGTAGACCGCTGTTTCCTGAATCCGATTTGCATCGGTGAGAGATCGCCTGCTTCTCTTATGGCCCATTCAAGCCTATTTGCCAGTATTTTTTCAAGTAGTTTGCCAGCCGTTCCGATAAGACAGATAGGCCGGAACGATGCGGGATCTCCATTTTTTTCATTGGGCTTTGGAAGCAAGACTAGCTTTTGCACCTTCCACCTATCCGGAAACCTGCCTTCCTTCAAGCACAGGTTGTACAGGTCCACGAACGCGCATGGATTTACCTCAATGGCTAGCTTGATGGCTTTGTTCGGAATAATGATGTTGTCTGGGGGTGGGTATATATTGATTGCTTGCATCGGTGGGAATAAGGTATTAATTATTGTACTCATCGTGTCGGCCTCCATTGGGGTAGCAGGCTTAGCAGCTTTTAGCTTCTTAGTTGCCACCTTGTACGCTAATCCCCAGATGTCGTGTTCTGCAGCATCACAGAGCGCCATGAAACAGGATAGTTTGCTAGTGCGGATTGCCTTTTTAAGTACCCTACGAAAAATCGAGTACTCGGCTTGTAGCGCTGGATGCTCAGGTTTGCCCTTTGCTCTTTGATATTGTCTTCTTGCAGCAATGCAGGCTCGCCTGGCATTCGCTATATCCTCTGTCCACCAGTAAACTGGTTCATGATGCCTATAACCCATTTTTCGCCATGCTGCTATTACATGCAACCTTCAGTGCTCCTATTAAGCCATTCGCTGCCCAGTTTGCGTCGTATGCTATGTGGGGAGGGTTAAAAGCCGCTTCGAAATCATGCCTCCTGTGGTTGGAAGCGGGTCCTTGGAGACCGGGTATTGCCTAATTCGACGACAATGGCCGAGTGGTCGCTGGTAGTGTAGGCTTCGCCTAGGCACCATTTTGCCTGGCGAGTGCACATGAAGTGAAGGTCAAGTCGATGATTGACCCAATTCCACTTTTACTAAATGTGTGCCTCGATCCGGTGTTAAGCAGTCGGATGTTCAGCGCTGCAAAGGCTTCCAGGAGTGCTCTGCCTCTCGCATTTGTGGTTGGGCATCCCAATTCCTCGGACCATGCATTGAAGTCTCCTGCAATCACTACGTTGTGTCTCACACCAGCGTCCTGGGCTATATTGTCCAGGATATTTTCAAAGCTCTGCATCGGAAGGCTGGGGGCAAGATAGCAGCTGTAAATGTAAATCCAGAATTTTCCGATTTTTGCTCTCACAAAGCCATCTTCCCGGCTTACCGATTCCAGCTGTAAGTCGTTTCCTTCGCAAATCCATAAGGCTGCATTTCCTGAGGAATTCATGGGGTATTGGTAAGTGCCTATAGAGCTGGTTTTCCTATAGGGCTCACTTAAAATGCAGACATCGATCTTAAGTTCCCTCACTGTTTGGGCTAGGAGATCCTGCGCCGCTCTATAATTGGTTAAGGTACAATTGGAGGAGCCTTAGCATTTTAAGTTTTTAATAGCCTCCTTGTATGCCGGGCATTTGTAACTGCCTTTTACATGATCTGCTTGTTAACGGAGGCTTTGTGTCCAGGAAGGCCACACTTGTAGCATTTTCCAGAATTGTCTGTCTGGCTTTTGCAGTTTGCTGCGATATGCCTAAAATCGAAGCATTTAAAGCATCATCGCTTGAGCCTGGGTTGCATCTGGATACGAGTAGATATATAATGCGGGTTCTGGGACAAAAAGTGGAGTGAGGGATTTTCTAGGACAAAATGTGGAGTGAGGTGGTTTCCGGTAAAAAAAGGTACAAGATATCAAGATATCAAGATATCTTATTGATATTTGACAGTCCAGGAGACCCTAGTTCAACAAGTTAATGTGTGCATTGTTCCTTTTGTGCGTGTGTGGTATTTTATTGATATTTGAGAGTCCGAGAGACCCTAATTCAACAAGAGCGCAGGCGCAAGTGCCACAGGGTAAATGTGTTCGAGGGTGTGTGTGCGTGTGCGGTATTAAAGGTTGCGAGGTAAGCGTGTGAAACTGAACAAGTGTGCATTGTCCCTTTTGTGGGGTTAGCCGTGATATTTGGCAGTCCGGGAGACCCTAGTTCAACAAGTTAATTTTTTTTTTTTTTTTTTATAATACATATACTGGAGGAAAAGTAAATATTCGGAAGATACCATACGAAGATGGCATGCACGATTCATACCCCTATAGATACTATAGGTTTATGCCTACGTACTAAAAAAAAACGTCCGTACACTCACAAGTCCTTAACGTGACTTCCCTTCCTTGACTCTTTAGTCGCCTTTTACATACGAGCCCACTGTGGTAGTATTCTAGCCCCGCCACCACACAGGGGAAAAATCTCAAAATCTCTTACTAAGAGACACAAAGAAATGAGCCTGAAAACAAAATCTATGTACCTGCTCTATTGGTCATCTCATCGGCTCGGACCCTCTTCATCATGTTAATGATGATGCCATGCCCCAGGTCCCATGCCTCTTTGTTCGCCAACGTGGCAGAGAACAAGCCTCTTGGGCTGAGCGGCACTCCGGACAGAGACCATAGCTGATTTCTCTCCAGAGAAAACCGGGAACAGTTCATAAGGACATGTTCCGCTGTTTCCACAGCGTCGGAGCAGTAGAGGCACTGAGCTGAATCTACTTGGCGAAACCGAAACAGGTAAGCACGGAAGCAGCCATAATCAGTAAGGAGCTGGGTCAGGTGGTAGTCCACTACTTTGTGTTGACACTCTGCCCATTCCGCTAATACTGGGATGAGCTGGTAAGTCCATCTCCCACGGTGCGACGTTTGCCATCTAGCCTGCCACTCTCTCTTCAGCCACTTTTGAGTCTCTAGCCGAGAAACGCCATCTCGAATAAAGCCTAATGCCTTGATCTCGTGGTCGATGAGCGGCATGCTTGCCAGGGCAAGTGCTGCGTCATCTGATATCCTCTTGAATCCTCTAATAAGCCTGAGGGACATAGTCCGCATCACTGATCGAGCGCCTTTTAGGTATGAACCCTTATTTGTGGCTGTGCTCCAGATAGGCGCTGCATTTAGGAGCGTGGCTTTTGCTACCGCCACCAGCAGCTTCCGAGTCGGCATCCCAGGTCCTCCCACGTTTGGCATGAGCCTTGCCAATGAAGCAGATGTTATCCCTGCCTTCCTACTAGCGTAGCTTGCGTAATCCCTAAAGGAGAGCCTGTTGTCTATATGGACACCCAGGTACTTTAGCGATCCCGCTGAAGTCACCTGGATCTCATTAACTGAGACCTGCAGAGTCTCTGATGTCTACTCAGGCCATTGGAGCTCTCCGTTATTGCCTCTATGCGAGCATACAGAATGCGCTCGAATAGCTTACCTACTATGTCCAGCATACATAGTGGGCGGTAGTTGCATGCACCTTGTACTTGCCCCTTACCTTTCACTGCGACGTTTTCTAGCTTCTGGAACCCAAACTGTGAGTTTTCTTTCAAGTCTCATCACCGCGCTTGTTGGAGGTGGGGCGCGGAGAGCGTGGCGAGGGCTTTCCATTGTTTTTGTTTCTTGATCGCGCCATTGTGGCAGGCAGCGCCAAGAAACCAGCTGATAGCGCTGCCAACTGATCGCAGCGACAGGGAGACTATTATTATTATCACTAAGCATCGAGTATCGATACTTGGAGTTATTATAGTGAGCGACGTGGGGCGTTGCCAGATCGACGGTGCGATAATTTTGCGACCGTTGGGCGTTAAATTCAAATTCAAATTTGAACTTAAAATTCAAGTTTGCTTATTGCTACGCTTATTTTCGCGGTGCGATATTTTTTACGGTGCGACCGTTGGGCACGAAATTCAATTTTGAATTAAAATCCGGATTTATTTTCCGACACGCACACTAAATAGATAAATTCAAATTTGAATTTAATTTTATAATTTAATTTTAAAACCAATTTTAATTGTTAAATTTTTTGGAGTGGGCCACTTAGAAAGGGGAAGTTAATGGACAACCCAGCGGGGGGCATTGCCCCCTACGCCGACGATCCATTTAAAAAGAGCTCAAGGATGTCCCCCACGGGAGGCGTGGAAATTTCAATGCAGGGCGTTGGTATTCCTGCGCCAGCGGTTGTAAGTGTTCAAACGGTACCTCATACAACGGCGGAAATTCCAATCATTCGCGTTGCTGTGGAGGTGGCTGGTCTGGCCTCTGTAGCGTCTACCACCATAGGTCAGAAAAAGATCTTTGATCTTATCAGGGTCCCGACGCTAAAAATAGCGTCGAAATCCCCTCCTACGTCTTGCGGATTATCTTAGCAATGATGAGTGCCAAAATTAATTTGGTGCTATCCGCTTTCGAGACGCAACGCCACGTCACTAAGGAGACCAAAGGCGCAATCATTGATCTGGGCGCTCTCAATGCCAGAGCGATCCAGCTGGAAGAGGGTGTTGCAAGAGAGAGCTCTTGCAAGGATACCGCTACTCAGACTGAGAAGAAAGTCTGCCCACCGGCGACCAGCGCAAAAAAAACCGCACTGAAAGATACGTCAGTGAAGCGCCCTGTAGTTAAGCCCCCCTCAATGAAGCCTCCTCTGAGCAATCCCACTAAGCGTGCGACTCCTATGCCAAAGGATTCAATTCCGGCTAGCTATGCGGCTGTTGCCAAGGACGCTAGCAAAGAGGAGTGGTCTAAGGTAAAGCCTAAGCGCTTGCGCAAGAAGCCAGAGGCTTTTATAATTAAAAAGACTGGTGAAGCGTCATATCCTGATATGCTCCGCAAGTTGAAAGCGGACCCTAACTTAAGTGTTTTTGGCAACCACGTCAAAAAATCAGGAGAACCCAACAAGGTGAGCTACTGCTCGAAGTAAGGGTAAAAGAAGCAGCAAGTGTGTCCGCATTTAGAGGGGTACTCGAAGAGTCCCTGAAGGAAATGGCAGCAGTCCGCACGGGTGCGCAGAGAATGGCACTCTCCATCAGCGGTATGGATGAGGCAACGACAGCAGAGGAACTCCTCAGCTGTCTGGCCTCTCAGTTCCAGGGCATCAGTTTTAATCCGGATGCAGTGCGCGGCTTGCGTAAAATGCGGGATGGCACCCAGATAGCGACGGTGATGCTAAGCCCTAATGATGCGATCACATTGCTGAAAAAGGGCACGGTAACAGTAGGCTGGTCACGTTGCCGCATGATCCAGGATGTACGTCCACCATGCTTCCAGTTGCAAGGCGACTGATCGGTCGGAAAGGGATGCGAGGTACCACCTAAATGCCTGATCTGCAGCAGTGAGGTGAACAGGAACCAGCGGCGGAGCGCAATGCTGACATCATGCTCCTCAGCGAACCCTATTTCCAAGGTGGCGGTAACTCGGGTCTGATCCTTGATGAGTCGGGAAAGGCGGCTATCAAGTGTTGCAGTCCTCTTCATATACAGGATCGGGCGACCACGCCAATGCGTGGCATTGCATATGCGAGGATCAAAGGTGTGCATATTTACAACTGTTATGCGCCTCTTAGCGACAGCTCTGATCAATTTGATGATATGCTCCACATGCTCGTGAGCCATGCGAGAGGGCGCAGGCCAACGATTATAGCAGGCGACTTCAATGCCTGGGCGACAGAATGGGGCAGCCGCGTCTCCAACTCCAGAGACCTTTCCAAAGGCTCTACATTGATCTTTTAGGCCCATATCCACGCAGCCAAAATGGCCATGTAGACTTATTAATCGTTCTTGACCATTTTAGTAAATTTCATGAGTTACAGCCTCTCAAGAAGTTCACTTCTAAAGCCGTACAAGATTTTTTACTACAACAAACATATAATACACGGGCCTCACACCCTCAAGTTTAATTTCATGCCACTTGTCTGAAATTAAGCTTGAAAAAAAATTTAAGGAGCGTGTAGAGTTTCAACCTATTGCCAACCTAGGAAATATGGACGAAGTATGAGTTAATTGGACACCTATTCTGAAGTTTAAGCCTAGGTCCATAGGTCTTTAGCATGGAAATATCCTAGTTCCTTGCCCGACAAGTCCACCAACAAATAAAGGGTGTTGCCCAACCTCCCTTTCACGCGGACTTTCGTGCCTACAGGCGCCAGCTTTGCATTGAAATTGGTGGCAGCGTTGCTCAGTGCGAAGTTGCGTTTAATTACTACCTGGCCAACTTCGAAGCAGCGTGGTTTGGCCGTTAGGTTATAGCTACGTTGATTCTGCTCGAACGCCTTGAGAAGATTTTTATCAATCCTCGAGCGAATCAACTACAGACTATCCGGTCTTGCCACGTACGCTTCGACATCGCTAAGCATGTTAAGCTTTCTCAGCAACTGGAAATCAGATCAATGGACTGATGCAAAGTTTTTCGTAGCGACGAATTTATGCTACTTAGGAGTACGTACCATTCCCTTTGATCACTCTGCACATATGCTCTCAGAACCGCATTGAGCGTTGATTGTGCGATTCGCCCGCTCCGCTGCGTTCGACTGCGGAGCGTACGCACCAGTGCAAATGTAACGGACTCCGAACTTCGTCAGAAAGGTTGAGAACTCAAGGCTTTTAAATTGAGTGCCATTATCACTCACGACTACTTCCGGTACCCTAAAATACGCCAAGATCTCTTCTTCAAGGATTTCTATCACGACCTTGGCCGTGAACTTCTTTACTGCTTTCAGGAAGGTTAACTTGGAAAAGTGATCTAGTACAATGAAAATCCCAATGTTTCCCTTTTTTGACCTTGGAAACGGACCAATAAAGTCAATGTAAAGACGCTGGAATGGTCGATCGGTTACTACCCGAGTTCCCATGGGTGGTTTTAGCGCCACTGTCGGATATTTCGTAGACCGACAGACCTCGCAGTTCCGGATGTAATCCCTTACCTGTACTACCATGCTTGGCCAGAAGAATCTACGGCGGATCTGATCGACGCACTTAGCCATGTCGCAATGGGCAGAAGAAGGCTAGTCGTGTGCGGATCTGAAACGCCTTCCCGCAAAGATTCCGGAACTACTAACTTCCAGACGTCGTCCGTGCAAACGTCGCCTCCAAGAAACTCCGTGCGATGGTATATATAGTCGTCCACCACTTGAAATCGAGAACTTTAGTGGACCGGACATTCTCCCTCAACCGTCGGTACTCCTCTGACTGGAATGCTTCCGATTTCGCTAAGGACTGCTGTGTCTAACATGCAACTCTCTGCTTCCTCGAAAGAACGGGATAACGCATCTGCAACCTCAATATTTAAAGTAATGTTGGCTTTACGGAATCGCTCTGCGAGTCTTAGAACAGCGAGATCCGAAGAAAAATCTTCGGAGACAATACAAAGGTCATCGAGATATCCGAATATGCAATATCTGAGATCTGGCGGTATGATATCATCCATAAGACGACACATAGTGGAGGGAGCATTACAAAGGCCAAAAGGCATCACTTTGAATTGGTAAAGCGGGCGACCAGGGACTGTAAAGGTTGTTAAAGGCTTAGATTGAGGAGACAACTGTATTCGCCAATAAGCGTCTTTTAAATCAAGCTTAGCAATGAGATTAGCACGAGGCAATTGCGAAAAGATTCCATCAATGCTAGGCTGAGGCTATGCATCCTTCTTGGTAGCATCGTTAAGCTTACGTGCATCAAGACAAAGGCGAACTTTGTTAAAAGCTTGACCACGAGACGCATGGGGGAACTCCAAGGACTATCAGAGGGTTCTATAACATCCAGAGCTAGCATTCGTTTAATTAATTATGCATGCTTCGTAAATCTTGATTACACTAGCCCACAAAATAAAAAAAAGTTTCATGATCTGGGTAAGTGGCATATGCAGTTATATGCATTTTGGGTCGCTTAAACCTAACCTAAAAAATATTTGAAAAACTTCCAAAAATTTGAAGTTTTTATTTAATATTGGATTAGGGTGTATTTAAATTTAATAAGCAACAATTTTTCCATTTTGAATATCCCCTTTTGAGTATTATTTTATCAGTCTTCGGAAAGGGTTCAAATGAATAATGATTTTTTACTTCAAATAATAAAAAACATAAATTAAATACGTGATTCTACATATTTCGACAAATGCAATAATAAATAATCAAAAAAATTTACAATTTTGGAAGTTTTTAAAAATTTTTGTAGCTTTGGTTGAAATTCAGACGCGGTTCAAATATACAAGCAACTTATTGATGTATATAATAATCGAAAGCATAGAACCATACAAGAGAAGCCAATTAATGTAACCAAGGCAAATGAGGAAAAAATTCTGAAGACAGAATATAATCATATAAAAATATTTATAGACAAAAACTTGCGTCACTGCGATCTTGTGCGTATAAGTAAATACAAACATGTATTTGAAAAGGGCTATATCCCAAATTGGACAACAGAAATTTTTAGAATTCGGAAGAACGTATTCAAATTCAAAGAACGTATTCAACTACATATTTACTCGATGACCTAAATGAAGGGGGATTTTATAAGCAAGAGATAAAGAAAACCTGTTTTCCGCATACATATCTAGTCTTTGTCCGTTGGCTGGGTTTCCCCACCTCTCAAGACAGTTGGATACACAAAAACGAAATTCTATAAATACATACAAATATGCCCACATGATACATACTCATTTATGCTTTAAGCTTCCCCACCTCTAAAGATCATTGTGTAAAACATAGAATAAATTCTATATATACATACAAACATGCCCACATGTTGAATGTACTAAATCTTAGCCGCATAGAAAATTTGATTTATTATTGTGAAAGAATCTTTTCATATGTATGTATACGTGTGTGTGTTGAAAACTTGATTTCGGAACATGGTGCTTGTTGAAAAGTTTTCTATCACCACGTTTACCTTTCATTCGTGTTCAGACTCGTGGCGTGTTAACACATTCATACAGAAAAGCAATTTCACGGTGTGTGCGTCTTCAAACATTCATACAGAAAAACAATTTCACGGTATGTGCGTGTGTGTTGAATAATATAAAAAGGAAAATGTTTAAACTCTTCTTACTAGTTTTATCAATAATATCTATTGTACTGGTTAATTCAAAACCAGTACAATTAGTTTTAATCCTGATACGGACCTTAATTATCATGTATACTTCCGCTATTCTATTTCTACGCAGTTCCTCAAGGTAGACCTCAAAATCGAGGTCTTAGAGGAAAGTATATAACCAAAAATAATGATGATAAAAAACAAGTGAAGAAGAGATAATGTTAATGACAACAACTCGAACACCTGAGTTTCATGTTCTTAATAAGAAAGAATATGCAGAAAATCATATAATAGGGTGAACAACAACTCAGGAACCTGTTCTTGAAGTGAGAACTAGCACCAGCACTACTACACCAACACAGATATATGGCATTATTGAAGACCAGGATACTGATGTTGGTATGAATAGGTATTTTAAGATGGAATATGGAAAGCAAAATATAGGAATTAAGTGCCATTATAGAACAGTTCCTTTAAAACAAGAAGATCAGCATGAGGAAAATAGTTTGTTTCCTCAAAAATTCGAAAATATCATGTGTAGAATTTGCTGAAATTTTTAATTCGTCAAGCTTAGAAGATGAGGTGATTAAAGAGAGAAGGGAAATGAGAGAAATGGATAGACAAGCTGGAGAAGATATAAGAACAAAAATTATTAATAATAAAAATCATGTAAATAGAGAAAGAGATACTATAGTGCAAGCTATGAGATAAATGAAATACAGAGTGATGAGGCAGAGTAGATAATAAACGCGGGTTCTGGTGCAAAAAGTGGAGTCAGGTGGTTTCCGGTAGAAAGGTACGTGAGGGATAAAAAGGTCAGGTGAGGGGTAAAAAAGGTCAGGTACGTGAGGTGGTCCCCTGTTACATAGGTAAAAGAGGTCAGGGGAGGGATAAAAAAATCAGGTGAGGGGTAAAAAAGGTTAGGTGTAATATGGGCGCGGGTTCTGGGACAAAAAGTGGTGTGAGGTGGTTTCCTGTAAAAAAGGAGCATGAGGGATAAAAAGGTATGTACGTGAGGTGGTCCCCTATCACTGAGGTAAAAAGGTCAAGTGTAATATGGGCGCGGGTTCTAGAGGGTGTGTAAATGAAGGTAATGTGTTGTGAGGAGGAGGATTAGGTAATAAAGGATCTTAATAAACATGTTGATCGGTTATTTGTAATAGGGATAATTAATGGGTTGATAGTGTGAGCATGCGCACGTGCTTCGGGGTAAATGTGTTCGAGGGTGTGTGTGCGTGGGTAACTAAGCATCTATGATCGTGTTTGCATGCGCTGGTGTTAGAGGGTGAATGTGTGTACGCAGGCGCTAGTGTACAGAAGCCTATGACTCAGGCGCTAGTGTACAGAAGCGTGTGACTCAAGATATCTTATTGATATTTGACAGTTTGGCAGACCCTAGTTCAACAAGTTAATGTGTTCGAGGGTGTGTGTGCGTTTGCGGTATTAAAGGTTGCGAGGTGAACGTGTGAAACTGAACAAGTGTGCATTGTCCCTTTTGTGCATTGTTAAACGTGATATTTGGCAGTCCGGGAGACTCTACTTCAACAAGTTAAGGAATGCATTCTTCTGTAAACAAAACATTGCAAGCTGTGCTAAAACAGCTAATCAGCTATATCTAAACAGCTAATCAGCTATATCTAATCAGCTAATCAGCTGTATCTAATCAGCTAATCAGCTACATCTAATCAGGTAATCAGCTAATCAGCTAAACAACTAACCAGCTAATCAGCTATATCTAATCAGCTAATCAGATATATTTAATCAGCTAATCAGCTTTATCTAACCAGCTAAACGGTACCAACAGTTAAAGATCAACCACATTTAACGAGTTTAAGTACAATTTTAATTTAGTAAAATCATATGGGGAATGTATAATGAAATGAGAATTGAGTGTGTTAACGTTTGTGTTACTAAAAACCACTCCAATTTCTTTTAAAATAAATTGTTTATTGTTTCCGTAGAACCCTTGAATATCAATCGATACAATTTCTTCACACATGTTGTTGTTGTTGTTGTTATTGCTGATTGTTCTCGTTAATATCCGTTAAACAATGCGGTGAACTAATCCATTCAACGGGTTGTATTCAACTAACCGATCATGTAAGAGTACGCAATATAGCTGTGCACTTTCATTAGATGTAGCACTAAGCTCTGCTGATATCCTAACATCAATGGGACCAGATTTTACCATTTCATTTTGATATGATAAATCTACAACAAGAATCGGAGCATTATTTAGAAAATCGGTTGGGGAAAGCAATGGAGTTTCGTTTCGGTTATAGTAACTATTTTGAAACTTTGAATACATTTCATAGAGGAGTGCAAATCGATTCATGTTAAAATCTAAGGGTCGTTCACGATTAGCAGTTAGTTTAACATTCCAAATTTGATGTGTACCCTGACTAAGTTTAGGGTTAATATAGGTATCCCAACTACGAAATGCTAATGGAAGATTAGCACCGCTTTTTATTTTATCATACATTTTAATTTTAGCTGAATCACTGGGGGTTACATGAGGAATTTTCCATGTTATACTCAAAATTTCCAGTCTTAAATTATTACCAGCGTGGGCTGCATCATAAACTTCATTCATATTTTTAGATATCAAAAGTACTAGTTCATGCTTGCAGTTTAATATAACTTTCTTAAAATCTTCAGCAAACCCAAGTAAATTTTTTAGTGGAACAGAATATTCAAAATTACTTTGTGAAGTAAAGTCTTCAGATCCAGTCCATCCAGAATTGTAAAGTCTCTTACTCTCCAGTTCATTCAAAGATACATAGTTCTTAATTGTAGAAGTACTACCAACAAATCTTGTTCTATCAATCTCAACACCATTTATTTCATAACGTATTTCATCCAGAAAATATGCCATACAATTGTTTCGTAGTTTTGTAACAACATTTGCAGTTTCCACTGAATTATCGTTGTTAACTTTACTAATGACACCATGAAAATTGATAAAACTCTCATGAGGGAGTACATACAAGTCCTGGTTTTGAATTGTGATTCTGATTTCATCATTAGGCTTAAATGATTGTTGATATGGTGAATAGGTATGATACTCTTTTTTGATATACTTTCGTCAGAGTAGGTTTTTTCTCGAACAGCTAATACTTCATTCATTATCATAATGATTTCTCTATATTAGTATGTTTGTTATTAAACTCGAAGCTTGTATCCCAATGATTTTAGAAGCAATTTATTTTTTAATGTTAGCTTATTGCTTTTCCTCTTTGAACCTCTTCGTTTAACTTTTCGAATGGAAGTGGCTTTCGGAACGTAAGTGTCTGCTCTTTTATTGTATACAATCATTGTATTAGTCTTAAATGCATACGAATTGTATATTTTTCACCTCGTAAGTTTATTAAATCACCGTTTTGATCAGTTATGTGTATAGAAAGAGTTCTTATCTCTCTAGTGTTGAATGGTAAATAAATGAGATTATTAGGGGTTACACTCATTTTATACCCTGGTGGTAATTCATATAATGCATGATCCTGACCGCCATCAATCTATGTACCACCTACAATATTACACACCAAGCGTATTGTATTTTTTTTAATAATGTTTACAGGTTGGTCAGAAACATAT
>JAEIGL010000246.1:0-19850 GCA_018903715.1 Zaprionus davidi | reverse complement strand
TCGGCCGAAGAGACATTTTGCTAAAGCATAAAACTTTTTGGAATAAAGTGTTGCTTCTCGTTTTATACCCCGAACTGCACACAGTTGTGTTTTTGGAAAGCTTCTCCTCCCTCGGCCACAGGATTGTAAACTGGCGCAGCCGGACTACGGACAAGGGATTAACAATGCCCACTCACGCTTATCGTTCTAATTCTAAAGAGGTAGATGAACATGGGGACGACAGTGGTTGTGGGGATTTTAGTAGTGGTGGTGAAATAATAAATTAAATAAAAGTTAGTTTGAAATGCCACGTTCAAGTGCAAATAAAACAACAAAAGAAACAAACAAACCAAGTTCAAATTGCTTCACAGGCGACCGTATATGTGTACATCAATCTCTGATAAGGCACCGGATCATCCATACACCCCAACTCATAAAATGGTACCAATTAAAAATAGTAAATTAATAAAAGAATAATTTGACATATCAAACTGTTGTGTCGGAGAGCACTTGCGTGCGTATTTGGGAGAGTACATAAGCTTTTTTTGGTTATTTCACCAGAATAGTAATTTCAATATCACTTATGGTATTGTTTGCATCGCTCATATTTGCATTGCGAATGGTTGTTGTAGTTCTGTAGTTCTGAGAACAACTGTTTTGCCGCGGCGATAGACTGGCGTCACTGTCGCTGACTGCGAGTTGTTATGCACGAAAAAAAGAAGTGAAAGAGGCCAGATCAGTCGAATATTAGACTTCGTTGTGACTAGAACCGCTGCGCAAGAAGTGGTAAAATCTAAATAAGTCGAATATTAGACTTCGTTAAAGAACCGCTGAAGTGAAGTGAATGTATGTCGACGACCAGTCGCCGCCAAGCGCGCGGGATCCTCCGCGCAGTAATTTATAAAAATAAGTGAGTTGTGTGATTAACGACCGAATATGTGTACAACAATCGTTGTTAGCGCACCGGGATCGTTTTCATTTATCAATTTACATGAACGGCTAATTTATATTTTACAAATAAAAAACAATAATAATAATAATGAAACTTGAATAATTATTATTCATAACAATAAAAAAATAAAATAATAAAAAATAAAATTTATACACAGTGATACAGTTTTCGGCTCCCCGCAGCGTATGTGTTTGTGTTGCGCCGCTTGCGAAACCCTTTGCGACGTCGGCGCGTGTCATTGTACATTGGCTGCCGCCAAGAGCTGATGTCGCGCGCCAGAGTGGCGGCGCGATGCTTGACGCCGCGTTCGCTTGTACACTGTTGAATTCTGTCGAATTCTTTTTGAACACCACGCACTGCGAGAAAAGAACCACTTTCAAAAATATATATAATATAAAAGTAATAAAATTAATTTAAGAAATATATTATACATTTATAAAAGAAAAAAAAACAAAAACAAGAAAAATAATAGAAAACAACAAAACAATCCACAAACAGCTTTTAACGTCTATTGTTGTCATATTTCACTCAACCTCTTAAAATACACTCTATTATGAATACTTATTTAATTTATTTGGCATTACAGTTAAAGTCAAAAACATAAAAAGAAAAACTACAAAGGTGGAAGTAAGCACAGCAGCACTACACGAATGACATACAATTAACACTAAACACCGGGAAACAAGGAAAAGAGGATACTGCGTAACAGACACACACATACAGGTTCTCTTTTATTTTGGAAAGAATATACACATATTATAATACACATTTAAACATAGATACATATACATAGTATCACAAAATATAATACAATATATTACTACATTAATTTACAAACGAAAACAATACAAACCAAACAAACACCCAAAATTTTCCCTATACAAAAAAAAAAGAGAACGAAAAACACATACATATTATTAATATACCTATTTACACCTCACATATTATTACTATTTTATAAACACATGCACATTATTTGCAAACAAAAATACAATACACGTAAATGTTAAGGAAAAAGCCAACACCAGTAACACAGTTAGGGGCAGATTAGGGTTAAGGAGCGGATCAAGTCTATCTGAGATAAGGGAAGCGCCAGGAACAAAAGAGAAAGACCAGTCGGTTCCATCCCAAAACAATAATCCCACCAACGCTATGGATTCCGGTAACGCATCAGGGCCACTAAGTCCCACCGTTAGCAATTCTTCAATAAACACAAACCTTAATCTACAACAACTACTAACCCTTGTACATCAACTACCAACCTACGAAGGCCCACCTGATAATCTTGATAGATTTATAAACAGAGTAGATCAGCTCCTTTTGTTAGCCTCATCAGTGGACCAAACAACATGCGGACAGTACTTACTTGGAACTATCCGTGACAAAATTAAAGGCAGGGCAGATGAAGCGCTGAATGTCTGCGATGTACTCCTTAGTTGGGATGACATCAAAGCAAACCTCAAGCGACTATACTCTAGCAAGAAAACAGAAGAAATGCTTGTTAGAGAGCTACACAATTTTCGGACGGACTCACTATGGGGAAATTGTATTACTCAACCGCAAAAATAAGAAGCGAATTAATGTCACTCGCCAGAGAAGCAGACCCTAGTGGACAGTCTCTCGCGGCCAAACGTGACCAATACGACAGATTCTGCCTAAATACATTCTTAGTTGGATTAAAGGACCCACTTAGGTCAGCAATTAGGTATCAAAGGCCAGAGACAATCGAAAAAGCATACGAGTACGGACAGATTGAATTAAACTTCTCTAGAAGCCTGAACAAACACCAAGAAAACCGACGACGCGACAGCCCATACGCGAAAGGACAACCAACTAATAGTGACTACAACAGTCGCTACATACCACGACAACAGAACTATAATAACGGAAACAACGCTCGTCATGATAACACCCGACATGATAAAACCAACAATGACAATAATAGCCGCTTTATGCAGAGACATCAAAATTTTAACAACAATAATAATAGTCGCTTCACACGTCAACATAATTCCCATAACGATAGTAATGGTCGACAAGATAGAGAAACTCTGGGCAGGAACCCCTTCCACAATAACGACCAACCAGATCAGACCCTAAGTCACCAAAACAGGAACAACCATAATCCAAGCGCTCCCCTATGTAACATCAACGATGATGCAAATTTTCTAGTAGAAGCCTCGGGAAGCCAGTCGGATACATAAGCAAGAAGACTCACGGATCTTCCTTGCCATTTGTTTTCTTATCACCAAACTCCATGGTGTCAAACCCTCTCAAATTCCTTATAGACACTGGATCTACTTATTCTTTCATAAATCCAGCACTTATTAATGAAGATCATATTAAAAAACTAACCTCAGATATCAATATCCACACTGTCCTCAGCACATTCAAAATTCGGGAATATACAGATAAATTAAATTTCAAACAATTCGGAAAAATGATCAATTTTAAGTTCTTATTATTTAATTTCCACCCCCACTTCAATGGTCTCCTAGGCATGGATATCCTATCTAGCCTAAATGCAAAAATAAACATTGCCGAATCAATACTAGAAACACCAGAAACCGCCATCCCAATCCTCACAAGAGCAAACCCTGTAGACACATTACATAACCTGCCGCAAAATACCAAAATGCTACTTCCGCTCCCAGTAAACTTCATGCAGGGAGATTTTATATACGAAACCACAAATTTGGATAATCAAATATCCATAACAGGCGGTTTATACACCGCAAACGCAGGATCCGCCTATTTCGAAGTCTGCAATAACTCAGACCAGATCCAAACACTTTACCTCGAGGAACCGTTACAGGCAGAAGAGTTCTCTCCACGAACCCACCAATATTCAAACTGCATGTCCGCGGCAACAGATACAGAACGACCGGACGACCAACAATTAAACATTCAGACGGAACACCTCAACACCGAGGAGAAACAACACATACTCAAACTATGCAAGTCATTCAAAAGACTTTTCCACAACGAAAATAACCAACTAACGTTCTCTAACGCCGTCAAACACTCTATACCAACAACAGATAATATACCGATTCACACTAAATCTTACCGTTACCCATTTGTACATAAAGACGAAGTTCGAAAACAAATTTCAAAAATGCTCGAACAAAACATCATAAAAAACAGCCATTCCCCCTGGAGTGCACCCGTCTGGATCGTACCTAAGAAAAGTGACATCATAGGCGAAAAAAAGTGGCGCTTGGTAATCGATTTTCGGAAATTAAATGAGAAGACTGTCTCTGATAGATACCCTATCCCGAACATTGCAGATATACTAGACAGCATAGGAAAGACCATGTATTTCACAACAATAGACTTAGCAAGTGGCTTTCACCAAATTCAAATAAACCCACGCGACGCGAGCAAGACGGCATTCACCGTCGAAAATGGGCATTACGAGTTCACGAGAATGCCCTTCGGTCTCAAGAACGCCCCTGCCACGTTCCAACGCGTTATGGACAACGTTTTGGGTGACTTAGTCGGTAACGTCTGTCTCGTCTATCTCGACGATATAATAGTATTCTCACCCTCACTCCAAAAACATATAGCAGATATTAAATCGGTTTTCACAAAACTCCAAAACGCAAATCTAAAAATCCAACCAAGCAAGTGTAGCTTTTTAAGGAAGGAAATCGACTTCCTGGGACATATCGTAACCCAGGAAGGAGTCAAACCAAACCCACTTAAGATTCAAACCATCAAAGACTTCCCCTGCCCAAAGACAACCAGGGAAATTAAATCATTTTTAGGATTATTAGGGTATTATAGGAAATTCATAAAGGACTTCGCGAAAATTACTAAACCCATAACGAGACAGTTAAAAGGGAAGAAATCTATAATAATAGACGATGAATTTAAACAAGCATTCGAAACGTCGAAAGATCTTCTTTGTAATGATCCCATACTTATATACCCTGATTTCAATAAACCGTTCACGCTGACCACAGACGCAAGTAATTATGCGATAGGCTCTGTGTTGTCACAAGGCCCAGACACTAATGACAGACCCATATCTTTTGCTAGCAGGACACTATCGGACACGGAAATCCGCTATTCTACGATAGAGAAAGAAATGCTAGCTATCATTTGGTCTGTAGGTCATTTCAGACCATATCTCTTCGGGCGTAGATTCAAAATAGTCACAGACCATAAGCCCTTAATCTGGCTAGAAAATCTGAAAGGCCAGAATCCAAAACTACTTCGATGGAAAACTATCCTGGCCGCTTACGACTACGAAGTCGTATACAAAAAAGGGTCGCAAACGTAGTTGCTGACGCACTCAGCAGAATTGAGCCAAACTTAAACATAAACGAAGACCCACAAATTATACCAATCGCTTCGCAACCATTAAATCACTTCAATTGCCAAATAATATTCCGTACCGGATCAGCAACTTTAAGACAAGTAGAAACACCATTTATCCATAAAGTAAGACACATAATCACAGAACCCGTACATACTTTCGACTCCGTTACAAACACCCTTCAAACAATCCTGAAACCGAATAAAACATTCGCAATATTTGCACCTGACGATATTTTCAAAATAATAGAAGAGTCCTATAATAACTATTTCTTTGAAAATGACTTATACAAAATTTTCCGCTGCAATATATGGCTAACCGAAATCACGAATCCTATTGACCAGGAAAACGAAATTCGTGCGTACCACTTTAACACTAATCATAGGGGGATAGATGAAACATATAACCATTTAAAAAGGGACATTTATTTTCCGCATTTAAAAGACATTATCACAAAAATTATAAAAAATTGTGATACCTGCCTAACCCTAAAATACGATAGACACCCCCATAGACCATTGATGCAAAGCCCAACCGCCCCAGAGGGACCATTGGCAGTCGTACATATAGACATATATTTCATTAACAATACTTGTAACCTCACAATTATCGATAAATTCACCAAGCTAGCGCAAGCTTACCCCCTTAGCAATAGGAATTCAATAAAGGTCGCCGATGCCCTATTACAATTCATAAGTCACTATGGCGCACCACAGAAAATAATTTTCGACCAGGGCGCGGAATTTTCGGGCAGTCTATTCAACGACCTCTTAACTCAATTCCAAATAACAGCTCATACAACTTCATTCCAACAATCTACGGGCAATGCTTCTGTCGAGAGACTGCACTCCACCTTAACCGAACTATACAGGATAATCATGAACAAAAGAAAAGAAGCACGCCTAGAACGCGATCATGTCCAAATACTCTCAGAAGCAATAGCAACATATAACAATGCAATACACTCCAGCACTTCCTATACCCCTTTCGAGCTCTTCCACGGAAGAACTCACATATTCAACAAAACAATAACATTCGACAATCACCACGATTACCTTAAGAAATTAAACGAATTTAGAAAAGACATATACCCAAAAGTACAGGAACACTTAAACGCGACCACAGAAAGAAGACTGGCTAAATTAAACAAGGACAGAGAGACACCAATCCAAGTCGAGCCTAATGATAAAATATTTAGAAAAGAAAACCGTAGAAACAAGATAGCACCGAGATTTTCATTACACAAAGTAGATAGAGACAAAGGCATCACTTTTCTTACAACTAAAGGTCAAAAGTTACACAAACAAAAAATTAGGAAAACAGTTAAGAAAACAGTGGAAGAAACATAAGATAGACAAGCACTATTCAATAAATATATTATTATCAAACTAAGTAACATAAAAGCCCACATTAACAAGAAACAAAAAAAAAAAATCTGAAAAGGCACAAACATTTTTCTTTAACGAACTTAGGGAAGTCAGAAATAACACTTATTCATTATAAAATAGGATAAGCTACACTATAGACACTGGCTGATTATGTAGACAAAGTAGTAGCCATTAGCTTGTAAACTAAACATTATCCCTAAACTGTTATTTCATAAGGAACAAATAATAATATAAGATAGATAAGTAAACAAAGTGTAACTTTAGCTTAAGATGTAACGCTTATAAAAACAACACTCATGTTTAACATTAAGATACCCATTATAAAAAAACTGTTAAATTCAAAATGTCGTCGGAGTTCGTGGCATACATCAACAACACGTCGCCTAATCACCTTTCTCCGATCCGGCCATTCCCCTTATGGCCTTCTCTTCGGAGGGGGGGGAGGTTAACATGCCCCTCTCCCCGGCCACAGGGAAACAACACCGACCCGCTAACACGAACTCGGCCGAAGAGACATTTTTCTACGAAGATCGCCAACACGAACTCGGCCGAAGAGACATTTTGCTAAAGCATAAAACTTTTTGGAATAAAGTGTTGCTTCTCGTTTTATACCCCGAACTGCACAGTTGTTTTTTTGAAAGCTTCTCCTCCCTCGGCCACAGGATTGTAACTCCCGCGCTTATCAATGCGTTTTTTTTTTGCCACAACGAAAATACCTTCGGCTTTATTGTAGCCAAAGGTAAAGCAGTTCGAATTGTCTGAAAATTGTCGATTTACCTTGCATGCAGTGCAATTACCATTATTGCACCTGTCTTATCAGTGCCTACTTCGAGGATTAATTGAAAGTGATTAGAGCTTTGTGTTATCAGCTGGAGTTTCTATCACAGCCAACTTCACCTATTCCGAGTATCCAAGAAAAAGCTAGGTGCTGCTGGAATTTGGTACTATTTAAGGTCCACTTGCGGCTGCAGTCGACCTTTGGTTATAATAAAAGTCGAACTGACGTTCGTTTGTAAAAATTGCCTTCACCGTGAATTGGGTCCAAACGAACCTATAAAGTGCTAATGCGAGTTTCCGACAAGTGCACCCAAATTGTCAAAAATTCTGCTGGAGGAAAATCTTCAACTCAGGAAATTTTTTTTGAACCTTGCTCTGGTCAAAAATAATGTCTCAAAAAGCCAGCTTTTAAAGGTACGTTCACTTAGACTCTATAATACAGTCGATGTTGTTTTGTTAACAGTTGTGCATTTGGTACCCAAAGCCCAAGGGCGGCCTCACTGCCTTATTGGCATAAATTGTGCAGCAAATTTGTCTTGCCGGCACAGAGCTCAGGGCGCTCTTGGTTGACCTCTTGGTGAACCATGCACTGAGGGACATAACCTGTAGCAAGGTGTGGTATAACCTAGCACGGAGTTGTATAACCTCGTCGCAGCTTTGCTTAATCTTTGAGCTGCTGTGAACGGCACGGGAGTAACCTGCGCAGGCTTCTTTTTTTTTCGCCTTGGGCTGCACTGCGCCTGTGGATACGCAGTCTTGCTCTGCATTTGGGATAAATTCTTCTTCGCTACAACGATTGTCGTCTGGATAATTCTACGTCAACGTGCGCACCCGCTGCGCTGCCTTCAACATTTTCAACGAGATCGAGGAACTAGTTTTTTTTGTGTAAAGAAAGTGAAGAAAGAAAAAAATATTTATTTAAATTAAGAAGTAAAGAATTCAAACAGCCATTGAGGTACTTATAATAAAATTGTTGAGTGTGCGATAGGATAAAAAAAAAAAAAATTGTATCTATATAAAAGAGACCCATATGTAATTGTTGAATTGAAGTTGGCTAAAACCTTTTTAAAATTGTATAAGAGAATAAAAAAAAAACGAGAGCAACAATCGCACAAAACGCGACAGTGGGATACCCTTCGACCTATGTTCCCGTGTAGTATAATTTGTAAAATTCATACACATATGCATATGCACATGCTTTGAAATTAATCCCGACAGATGGAGCTCGCGCAACAAAGAAAACAAAACAAAGAAAACAACAAAAAGAAAAATATACAATTCAAATAATAATACAAATAATTCAAGTAAAAGTGCCTCAGTCAAAGCTACACAAAAACCCAAAAACAAAAATGTTTATTAACAATTAAATGTTGTCTTGATATAAACACATTTTCATATAAAATTAAAATACAAATGGTTGGAAAAATTACGAAATCAATAAGAGAAAAAAAGAACAACAATCAAAGAATAATCAAAAATAATAAATAAATAATGTTATCAATTAAATTTGGCCAATTTCAAAACTAAATCGTACTGAAATCTTGGAAATTATTGAACACAAAATTTAAAAGAACAATTTAGATTATATGCTAGCAACATTGAAACAAAAACAAACAAATTTAAAAGCTTAAATTACGTACCATGTATGGCAAAACGAAAATGAAAATCATCCGATCCGCTTATGTCCTCATTTTCTACAAATGAAAGTGTCTCAAAGAGAGGCATATATTAAACAGAAGAAACTTTGTCTCAATTGCTTCGCCAGAAGGCATCAGCTGAGAGATTGTCCCAGCTCTCACAACTGTTTTACGTGTAAAGGACGTAATAAGAGTCTCCTACATTGAAGCGAGTCTTCTACAAATAATCCAAGGTGAAATACAGCAACCAATGCACATGTTGCCCAAACAAAACAGTCCACTCCTACCACCAGAGTTTCAGAGTTATCTCGTTTCGCAGCAACGTGAAGTACTGTCAGGAACTGCCATTGTAAACATCCAACACAAGGGCATTAAGTATCCTGCCAGAGCTTTAATTGATTCAGGATCAAAAGGGTCCTTAATCTCAGAAAGACTTTTTCACTTGATCAAATTGCCTTTCCAATCAGTCCAAGCAAAAATATCGGGCATTAATAACGTATCGTCTCCTACTCAAAAACTGTGTCACGTTCATATATTCTCTCCTACACGACCACGAATGCAAATCGCTGCATCAGCATACGTATTATCGTAATTGGCAGGAAGGTTGTCATCCAACACCATTCCAAGGTCTAAACTAAGAAATATGCCAAACATACACTTGGCCGATCCAACATTTTCTCAAAGTGAACAAATTGACGTACTTCTCGGTGCTGATGTCTTGCCATCTATCCTTTTAAGTGGCGTAAAATCAAAAATATTTGGAACTCTTTTTCGGATGGATAATATCTGGTCTGAAATTTTAAAATAAATACCTCATATTAGGTAACCTTAAAAGCATAATAATGGAAATAACGAGATTGTTTGCTCTGAAGTAAAACACGCTAATTCGTTTTTTAGATTAAAATTTAATATCTGAATAATATCTGAATTAATATCTGAGTTACTATATATAATATATGTACTTTATACTATATACTAAATGCCATTTGAAAAGATACAAGAACTTTACAATGATTGATTGATTCTCAATCCAACAGCCATAGGTACTTATAATAAAATTGTTGAGTGTGCGATGGGATAAACAAAAAAAATTGTATGTATATAAAAGAAACCCATATATAATTGTTGAATTGAAGTTGGCTAAAAGATTTTTAAAATTGTATAAGAGAATAAAAAAAAATAAAACGTATGTTTAGCTTATGTTCCAAAAAACCGATCTGCATCATCATCACCACGCTGGAAGGCCTTTCAACGCTGGACATTTGAACTTGTGAGTATTTGCAAACATCGTGCTTGTCCCTAGGCTTGTAATATTTGTGCATTTTTTTTTTCATTCTCTTAAATACTGATCAAGCAAACAAATTATTATTAAAAACAATATAAAACAAAGAAAACAAAACAAAGAAAACAAACAAAAAGAAAAACATAATAATACAAATAATTCAAGTAAAAGTGCCTAAGACATTTAAATATATTTATACACTTTAAAACCTTAAAAAAGATTAAATAAATAATGTTTGTTATAGATTAAATTTAGGCAATTTCAAAACGAAATCGAGATGAAATCTTTGAAGTTTTTGAACACAAAAATTAAATGAAGAACAATTTAGATTCTAGATTAGCAACATTGAAACAAAAACAAAAAAAATGTAAAAAAGAACAATATATGAAATAATTATACAGAAATATCTGTTAAGCAAAAATTACGTTAAAAAAATGAACTTCAAAAAATTATTATATTAAGAAAAATTAAGATGATTGAGAAATTCATGCTCCTTTCGAAGAGGAATAAATTATGAATATAAATATAAACACAATGATATGCTAAATTAGTTTGGTTTCCTGGATAGACATGGCAACGTAAAGGAATAGTCGTCCGTTTCTTTGGGTATTTTTGGATACATAATTTTTATGAGGATTATGGTTGGGTGGGTAGAGACCGCGAGCGTCGATTAACATCTCAGACTTCGCAAAACATTTATAAAACAGCAGTCCTGTTAACTTTTTGCCTCCTTTACATTTTTTAGTATTTAGACCCAATTCTTTACTTTGTGCCAGTTTCGTGAAGTTCATCTTCACTAGTAGTTTCAGTAGGAATCCTAAAAATGTAAAAGGTATGTAGATGTGGTTGTTGGAAGGTAGCAAGAACCCCCCAAGCCCAAGAGCTAAGGCACCAGTAGGATTCCATCCGCTTCCATCCGCAATCCGAATGTGCTTGTAGAAGTCGCCAGTGTATTTGCCGTCTTATTGACTACAATTGCACTGAGCATCACGACACAGACTTCTGTCGGTGCACATCGAACGTTTCACACTTTTAAACAGTCGACCTTAGTCGCATTATAAACTAATTAAATAAATAAATAGAAAGGTTTTTAACAGCATCATCACCTGCATCTTCGAAGGGCCCAACGAAAACACAAGGGAGATGTTGTACTAGTGCTTTTATTTTGGCATACCTAAATTAATTAATTAAAAGAAAACATTTGTTTCCCATTTTCCATTTTTTTTTGCAATTATTAAATACCCTATATACTGTAGTTGTCATTCAAAATGTATATTTATATACCCTATCAGTATTTAAGGTTTGATGTTACAATGAATTTATATATATTTAGAAAAGTTAAATTTTGAAATGTTAAACCTATTGTTGGTCAAGATGATCATTTAGTTTTTAGATTATGGTCATTTAGTTTTTGATTATGATATCAGCTTACCCACCCTTGCAGTCTATTAAAAAATATAACTCGCAATTCAGCAACACTTCACCTTATTTTATTTCGCCCATCATATAGTTTACAGACAGTGCACTTATTCTCTCTTTCAATCCTACTCTTTCTATGCGCTAGGCATTGATCTTCATGATCAGTGCTCAGTGAGGCCGTGGTATGTTTCTATCTGAATACTACGTATATAATAACGAGGAGCAAGAAGAAAGTGGCGCCCAACGTGTGGAGCCCGAGTCTGACTTTATTAGATGCAACAATAAACAGCTGCTATTCAGTCAGACTGGATTGTTATCATCTCGATATAGTTTAGACCTTGTAACCACATACACAGAACAAGCGATTAAACAAGGGCTTACATACACATAGAAATTGCTCCAAGATCCATCCATAATTAACAGTTTACATTTTTTTGCCTAGTTTTAAATTCAATTCAATTTTATATTTTGGTATTACGTAAGCCTGTTTACAACTCGTTTCAGGAATAACGACCTTAATTCGAATAACCGGATTGGTCGACCGAAACGAATCTAGGTCGCTAGTAATAGGAAGATCAAGAAAAAACGTAATTGAAAACGTAACTGAAAACGTAACAGAAAATTTGGATTATACTTCTCGCTGTTAAGTGATAACGGATTTTCGGCATTTGGAATCGCGATTAAATTTCGATTTCTCACGGAATAGTTGACTAAAGTGAACCGAATCATAGTAGTAGGCGGATCCGAATAATTTCAGATTATTACAGGTATTAATTATAATAATTACAAGTAGCGAAAGTTTGGCAGGATATGTAAGGACTCGTACAGGAAAATTGTCACAATGGTGGTTGTGACCTCCCACAAGTGTAGAAGCGATCTTTTCACACTGATCGTCAAAGAGATAAGACTTCTCTGGTCATAGAAAAATTCTTAAAAATCCACATGTTGAAATTTTCATAACCACGTTAGTTAATATTACAGCAGATCTGCAGACAACTAGCAGCATCGTCGGTGTAAACTGTTCCCCTTACCCTAAAAGTAGACTAGGTATGTAACGTGGCTTTAATACAAGCTCATTCTTCTTCCCAGCCAAGCACGTCAGTGGAAGTCCATAAGAGCACCCCTTTGCTTCTCCGGCCAAAGGAGCACCCATGCCGCTCTTTTTCGGAGGCGGTACTTGTGCTCTTTTCCATAGGAGCAGTGCTCCGCACCTCGTGTTTGTGGGAGCACTGCTCTGAAAATATTGCCATAGGAGTGGCTTTGGCAGAAAGTGCCCAAGTGCTCCTACTCGCCGGTCACCTAACCTACCAGAGAAAATGTAATTGACGCACGTGGAGAAAGCCATGGAACACGTGGGACTTATCTTTCAACTTTAAAACCATCATTCGTCACTAAAATCAACCCATCTATAATTTAACAATGCAACGTTAATCCAGTCCACCAACTTCCAATTTCATTTAATAAGCTGCGCCTAAAAGCCTGCCCGATGTTCCTGCATGTGCAGAAGGGAGCCTAAACAAAAATTATGTTTTGTACAGTGAGCTTTTAGAGCAGAGCAAGAGAAGATTTGTCCAGATATTTTTCTGAATTTTGTAATTAAATAACAATAATAAAAAAATAAAGTAAGAGATAGGTAGTTAGGGAAAGGGTGCTCAGCTCATGTTTACAAAAATATTATATATTGGCAGCAGCAAATCACACGCCTCAATGCAGCAACATTCTAGGATCCGGAAGAAAGATCTTTTGTCAACGGAAATTTAACGCGGTGAGTTCGTTCCTTTATAAATAATAAAAAAATCTGTAGCAGCTGAGTACCCTAGCATACTGCAATAACCATATCTGTTAAATAACATACTCTGTAAATATTATACATACATTAACATTAACATACACTGTAAAAGCAGAATAAGAACAAGACGAATAAAAAACGAGAGCAACAGTCGCGCAAAACGCGACAGTGGGATACCCTTCGACCTACATATATTCCCGCGTAGTTTAATTTCTTAAATTCATACACATATGCATATGCACATGCTTTGAAATTAATCCCGATAGATGGCGCTCGCGCGTCGCGTTCGGCCGCCGCCCTTGTTAGCTGACAGAAGCACTTGGTTTTATGCTCATACTTTCTAAAATAACTTCTGTGTTTATTGTTCGATTGGATTGTGATTTGGACACTACGTAGATATTTCATTCAGCTTAGTATATGTTAAAGTCAGAAAGTTGTATCTTTTATACAACGCTTACAAATTATATTTGTTAATTTATTTCTTTGCTAATTTTTGTCACTCTCTGCCCAATGCCAGAAAACCCAGGAGGTTAACCTCTTGAACTCCCGTGCCCCCCAGCTGGCCACATTGCATCAGCAAAAATCATTTGCAATTGGTGTGCGCAGCTTCGAATAATCTCAGCACGAGAAACTTTTCGAGCGCCCCTCGGAAAGGCATATACGACGAGGGCAAACCGGAGACAAGGAGAATAGAACTCGCGCTTGACAGCGCTAGAGTAGTTTCGTCGCCGTAGCCCCAAAGAGAGGCCGATCGTCGCGTTGCCGAAATATTTTTTTGTTACTAATATTACATTAGTTTGCGATCGAAATATTTTTTTTGCTCGCCAATGCTGTGCCTTTAATATTTCTTTAGTGAGTTACCTTTTGAAAAGTTAGTGTCAATGACAAATAGGAAAATCTAGTGATTCAAAGGGCTATATGTTGTTGCTGTGTATTAAAATTTAATTTTCAAATTGCTCCCCCCTAAAAAAACAAAAAAAAAAACGTGCAAAAAGAACGAAAACTGTGTATACATATATAAAATGTCCATACATATATGCACCTTATTAAAATTGCGCTAAGCCCAAGGGAAAATTAATATATATAATAAACTATAAAAAATTTAGCAACGAACACAAAAAAATACCATCGTTGGAAGGCCATTCATCGTGGAGTAAGACATGTACGTGATGAATAAACATATTATTTATATATATTTGAATTTCATTTTGCCGGCTTTAACTACTTAATAATTTCGCGCCTCGTTATAACTAAACATTTGTGCGTGTATATATATACGTACATATGTACGTGCAAACATATTGTCCACCATGTGTACATATTCCATTCTTTAAATCGAGCTTTGAAAACACGCTTGTATTCACTTGTCTAGAAGGTCATCTATTAAAGGCAACGGATAATTGTCCTTTATTAGAACTTTATTCAATTTTCTATAGTCTATACATAGACGCAAATCTCCTGTTTTTTCTTTACCAGCACAATGGGAGAAGCATATTCTGAATCACTGTTTCTTATTATGCCTTTGTCTAAATATTCGTCTAATAGTTTTTGAAGCTGCTCTTTTTCACTAAATGAAAGTCGCCTAGGTGGGCAACTGAATGGTTTGGATTTCTCTAAACTAATTTTCATTTCGCATCTGGTAAATGGGGTATCTGGTCTCTTCGCGTTAACATACGATTCTTCAAACATTTTAACAAATTCACGCCCGTAGTTGTAGTCTAAAAACTGATTATCAACCATGTTAATGTTCAACATTTCAGTTTCAAAATTGTCTGCTAAAAGTTCTATATTTTCATTACGTTGTATCCCACCATAACATTGATTACTTCCTAAATGCGATTGGAAATTTTTCATCTGCCTGTCTATTGACTTCTCACTAATTATTGGCTCATTACTCTGAGGCTTAATAATATTTCCATTTTCCATTTCATTTTCAATAGTATCTCATCCATTTCAGGGATGGGGAACTTGTCATCAATGGTTATTTCATTGAGTCTGCGGTAGGCAATGACTAAATGGTATTTCTGTTTGCCTGAGGCATCACTCTTCTTTGGAACTAACCAAATAGGAGAACAGTATGGAGATTTAGATTTTTGAACATTTCGTTAATTTGGTTGTTGACTTCATTGTCAAATGCTTGTGGGTATTTGTAGGGTTTTTTATAAATGGGGTCATCATGATTTGTTTGAATAGTGTGTTTAATCGTACTAGTGAAGGTCAAATTTTCACCTTCCTTGTACTGAATATCACTGTATTCTAGCAAAACTTGTGTGCTTTGTTCTTTTTCTTCTGTATTCAGGTGTTCTAGCCTGAATACATTTGATTCTGTTAACTCGTCTTCAATGGCGTAGTTATCAGGTATTGTTAGAAGGGTTTCTTCTATGTTTAGAGGTTCTTCCTCTATTTTAGATAGACTGGGGCACTCATTGGTAGCTTGGGACCTATCTTTTTGATCGTGGGAATTCCACATTTTAAATGGGTAGCCATTTTTATGACTATTTGGTTTGCATAATTTATTTCTGCATTGGTTGCTTCTAGGTAATCTCTACCTAAAAGAAGATCATAACTTTTAGAAAAATTATGAACATAGGTCTGTCTCGTTGGACATAGCTTGCTTGGATGCAAAAAAACTTTTTGATTAAGTATGATAGTACCATTGTACTTTTACATTTGAAGGTTTAGTAGGAAAATTAAAAAGTTTTGTTTGATTATATTAATTGAAGACCCTGTATCTACAAGGCATTTAAGAACCTTATTGTTCATTTTTATTTTAGGTATTGGTTTCCTCTTCGGAGTCGCTTTCCGATTCCGAAGCTGGTTGAAGACTGGAGCTCTCTCTTTGTCTTTTTACAGGTGGATTGGGTGCATTGATATTATGCGATTGGCTATGATTCAAGGGATTCTGAGATCTACCTTGATGGAGTTTTTGTCTACATTCGTTCATTGCTTGCTTGTTTTCAGCAGGTTTTGAACTCGAAGTGGGGTTTGAATTATGTGAAGTTGTTGTCATTGGTGTGTTGACGTAATTTTGATAATCTCCCTTATTCTTTGAACTTTTGTTTTGAGAATTTTGATTTGAATTATTTTGTGATTTTGAACGATTACTGAAGGTTAGTTCATAGACTCCTTCTTGTTGTGCTAATGATTTTAATTTTGACACGCTAGTAATGTCGTGTCTGGCAAGGGTTATGAATAGTCTATCTGGCAACTTTCTCATAATAACATCTTTTACTGTGTTATTGAGGGCATTTGTGAATAATACTGTATTACTATGATTATTTTCTAGCATTAATTTATTCGATATAACAAAAGATTTATTTTCTAATTCTTCAACGAACTTACGTATATTAGTGGAGAATGGTGTGTTGTATAGACGTCTTAGAAGTTCCTCGCAGGAGATCTGCGTCTTGTACTCACTGATGAGGGCTGTCATCAAATCGGTCCATGTGCTGGCTCCTGATAATCGGGACACTTGTTGGGCATCTCCAGAGATTTGCATCTCGATTGCACTGAAGAAAACGTGCTTTTGACGTACATCCGTAGTAGGATATAGTCGAAGTATAAATTCAATTCTTCTGATGAAGGCGCTCAGTTCCTGGGGGTTTCCACTTGCCTTATTTGGCTCAAGGCTTGGTTGTTGTTTGGGTCGGACAATATTTCGTTGGCCATTATATTGCTTGTTTGGGAATGTTGTGTCTTTAGCCGCTGTTTTTGCACTTTTGTGGTTGTCCTTGGCAGTGAAAACTACTGCTTTTTGTTTTTACAATTTTTGTTTGTTGTTTTTACACTTTTGTGGCTTACTTTAGCAGTGAGGTTTACTATGAAGTGAAAACTACTGCACTTACGATCACGTAAGGTTCTTTGGCGGATAACGAGTAACACGTGTAATACGATTCGAGTTTATATTGCGCCTATTCGCGGCGGTCAATCCTAAGGGAGTACACTTGGTCTTGCAAGATGCCCCTTTTTCACTGGATCGATTATAAACAAGTCGCACACTTTTACTGCTTATCCTACCGGTTGCGCCAATAACGAGTTCACTGGTTATGGTTTTAAAAAAAAAACAAAGTTTATTTTATTTTATTTAATAACACTTATCTTCCAATTAAGTGGAAGAACCAAAGCCGTTTGGTTCGTTTTAGACGAACGGGGGTGGCGTTGCTAATTAGACGAACGGGGCGGCTGAACAGGAGTTATCGCGGAGATAACTGTATCTGAACTGAACTAATGCCCGAAGGCAAGCCTGAGCTTAAATAGGCTGAAGGGGTATTAAGAGAACGAACTCTTTAAGAGAGTTTGGCTCATCTAACGATTGTGTTCTCTTGTTAAGAGAGACTCTCCGAAAAATAGGGGTAGCGATAATAAAGGGGGTAATAAGATCCTCCTGAGACAAGTGCGTGATATATGGCGCGCACTGATGTGTTTGTTATTGCAGGTGGCGGTTGTCGCTAATTCAAATTGGGGGAGACAGTGGGCACGGATGTATTTGTTATTGCAAGTGGCGGCTATCGCCAATGGTGATCGAATTCAAATTGGGGGAGACTGTGGGACTCGGACTTAGATCGGAAATTTGGATGTTTATGAGTTGAAAGCTCAACTTACGAGTGGGGTGACTTGCTATGCGTGGGAAGTTGACTTTTGAGAAGGGCAACCAAATGGCTTTTGTTCTTTTAAGTACAAATGTTTACAATTGTATGTGTGCGTGTGGTGTAGTGTAGGGACTTTTGTGTAAGTCCGATATACGTGTAGTGGATATTTAATATAAAAAAGAAATTATTTTCTGTTCGGAAATGCTCGTTTTTTTATTCGTCTTTGAGAATAGTGTTACTCAAAAGTTAGCGGCGCCTGAAGCGTATAAGATAAATTTAAGGATGGCGCCGGAAGGTAGACAGTACAATTTTTGTGCTTTGGTGGTTCGCAAACCTGTCTTCGGATACAAGGTTCCGAGATCGGATAATATCCAAAGCTGAGCTTTAGGATAAAGCGAACAGCTGGCCCATGGTTGCAGTTTTATTATTATCAGCTTAAAAAGCAAACTCCTCGTGGTTTAGCCGTAGCTTTTTTTTAGAAGCGATCTTTTCACACTGATCGTCAAAGGGATAAGATGTCTCTGGTCATAGAAAAATTCTTAAAAATCCACGTGTTGACATTTTTATAACCACAAGTGCAGTGAAAAAATATATTAATTATATTAAATAAAGTTGAAATAATAAATTGAAAAAAATAATAAGAAATCCAAAGACTTCTGGCCCTGCTTCTCTTTGCCCACGTAAGAGAAATTTAATTTTTTCTAAAAACGAAAGAAAAAATGGCTGAAATAATAACTGAAAACAAAAAAACTTCTAGAATATCTATCGGTTGTGGCTCGAACCCGAGTTGGCCGTTTATTTAACATTACAGCAGAGCTGCAGATAACTAGCAGCTTCCTCGGTGCAAACTGTTCCCCTTACCCTAAAAGTAGACAAGGTATGTAACGTAGCTTTAATACAAGCTCATTCTTCTTCCCAGCCAAGCACGTCAGTGGAAGTCAATAGGAGCACCCCTTTAGCTTCTCCGGCCAAAAGTGCACCTTTGGCCGCTCTTTTCGGAGGCGGTACTTCCTTTCCCATAGGGCACTGCTCCGCACCTCGTACTGGGAGCACTGCTCTGAAAATATTGCCATAGGAGTGGCTTTGGCAGAAGTGCCCAAGTGCTCCTACTCGCCGGTCACCTAACCTACCAGAGAAAATGTAATTGACGCACGTGGAGAAAGCCATGGAACACGTGGGACTTATCTTTCAACTTTAAAAACCCATCATTCGTCACTAAAATCAACCCATCTATAATTTAACAATGCAACGTTAATCAGTCCACCAACTTCCAATTTCATTTAATGAGCTGCGCCTAAAAGCCTGCCCGATGTTCCTGCATGCAGAAGGGAGCCTAAACAAAAATTATACAGTGAGCTTTTAGCAGAGAAAAAGAAAATTTTTCTAAATATTTTTCTGAATTTTGTAATTAAATTAAATTAAATAACAATAATAAAAAAATAAAGTAAGAGATAGGTAGTTAGGGAAAAGGTGCTCAACTCATGTTTACTCGTCCAAATCCCCCAACAAACCCAAATAACAACAAACAACCCACAAGCGAAGAAAAAAAAAACGAGAGCAACAGTCGCGCAAAACGCGACAGTGGGATACCGACCTACATATATATTCCGTGTAGTTTAATTTCTTAAGTCTTTTTATATATGCATATGCACATACTTTGGTAATCCCGATAGATGGCGCTCGCGCGTCCGCGTTCGGCCGCCGCCCTTGTTAG
>JAEIGL010000190.1:0-29593 GCA_018903715.1 Zaprionus davidi | reverse complement strand
GTTTTTATGTTTGTGTGTATAATATGATTATGTAGAATCGCTAGGCGACGGCATGCGCGTGGATACTTTTGCTGAGTAAGATGTTTACGACAATTCTTTCGCACAAGGCGTTGTAACTTGAGTGGAGTTTGTATTGTGCTTTGTGAGTCTGTTACTATGTATGTATGATGTGCATATGTCATTATGTATGTGCATATGTCACTATATATATTTCACTAAACATTATTTCACCCACAAAAATATTTCACCAAATTAACAATAAAAAATACTAAGGCTACAGTCAGGTGCTGACTGTATAAGGCCATGGATTATAATTATCATATTATTATTGAAATTTAATTAAATAATTTAATTTGTCTGACTAACTTTTCTTTTAGTTTATTAGAATAAAATAAATAAAGAAAATAAATTGAGAAATAATTAATAAATGAAATATCACACCCGCCTCAACCGAGAGTTGAACACACGCAGTCTCTTGCAGCCGTCCTCCACTCTAACCACTCGGCCATTGCCTCACTCCTTGGCTTATCGGCAAAGCTGCATTGTCAACCAATTTTGTTACCATATAATGCAAATAAAAAGTTTAATAAAATGCTGTGTGTCTGACGCTAGATTTGAACTTCGGCGTAAATTAGGTATGCTTAAGTATATATGGTATGTTCAAAGTGAGTTTAATTCGTATCATATTTCACTTATTTATAGGCCGATTTAAATGAAATTTTCACATAAAGCCCGTGGCAAGGTATTTGTCATGTAAAATATACAACTTTGGTTGTTGAGTTAATATTATAGTTTTTAAATAGTTATTACTGATTTACAGAAGCGGGAAGGGGCGAGTCCAAATTTTAAAAATGCTTTGAGACACTGCATTATATACATACGTATGTTGTCACAAAATTTGATTTACTTTAGCTCTTATAGTTTCTGAGATCCAGGTGTTCATACAGAAAGACAGACGGACAGACGGTCAGACAGACATTGGGTTGGAGATGCCTCCTTCTGCCTGTTACGCACATTTCCGTTCCGACAAACACAATAGACCATGAATTTTTTTAAAATCCAAGGCCTAAAAAATAAGCCTATACCTACTTTAACAATATTTTCTTTCGGTTAACAAAATGTATTAATTTTTATATACTAATTCGCGAATCATATGCAGCTGCACAGCCGATGCAGTTGAGAGCGAGATGTTTACTAGCAATTCTCTCATTCTCAGAGCCTCTCAATTTTTTTAAGTGCTTTTTCTTTTCTCGACGGGGACACGAACTAAAACGTGGATGGCCTGACCAGCTGTTGGCGGTGGAGATGTGTGCACATATGGGTATACAGACTAGTGTTTGCTCATAATAATTGTTGTTGGACAGCGATTTATAGGTGTAAGTTGAATTGCTAACAATTTGGCGGTCAATAATTGGGCCGTTGGCAGTGAAAATTTTTTGATTTAAGTCTTTTTAAAGGTTATACATATAAAAGGGTCAGAGGTAATTTCGTCTTTTGGAGAAGGAAATTTGATGGAAATTAGATGGCAGCGTCATTATTCTTGCAGACTCGATTATTACTGATTTAGAGTCTAGACATATTAAAAAAAATGTTTAATTCTGTACAAAGTGCACCTGCAATTTTTTTTATGAAAAAAAAACTATCAGCCACTGGACTTTAACTTGCCGAACAAATTCTTAATTTTTCTCTACCACTACTATAAGTATATTTTCTGCTTACCTATAATATAGTGTGGCACATAGATGTGGATAAAGTGTTTTACTTTTCGCTCTCCGCTTAGATTGGACTTCAACGTTTCACTTTCACCTTTCACGTCACTGCACTGTCTTAGTCGATTGTTAATTGCTAATTGACTTCGTTGGCAAGAAAAATGGTTGCAGGAAGGAATTTTTTTACTAGTCATTCTTCAGAAAAGTCACCATTTTTTGATCCTCTCATCTAAATCCAATTATTTTCTCAGACTAATAAATTTTGTCTCTCACATGCTCTTTAACTTTTTCGCTGACTGCTTCCTCAGTATCTTATGTGACATGGGTAATTTGCTACCATACTTTTAGGCAGAAAAAAAATTTCAACTTAACTACGATTGTTCAAGTGCCCTACAGCTTAGCACTTACATATTAGGTAGCTTAAACTCTTTACACATAGGTAGAAGAATATATAGGTCGAACGGTTAAGTTGTATATTGAACATTAATTTTTCTTGTTGATTGCTGGATATCCCTTAGCATTTATTCCCATTAAAGTTCGTAAGCTTGTAGTGTTAAGTTACTAATTATAGGCAGTGAAGAAGATTCCAAACCAGCAAGCAGTTCTAAGCGTATGGCAAGAATGATTCAAACATTAGATCGCCTGCAATTTGATATTGAGCACATGAAGACTTCGTTTGAACAAAAAAAACAATTTCTTTCGAAAAACACAGCTCGAGTGTCGTCTTGAGATTTTACAAGGATATATTGCAAAAGCCAATAGGCCAACAAACTTAACTAGAGAGTTATGATCCAAGTTGTGCCACAAGATGGCCGCTTGAGTATTTGTGTGTTGGCACCAAAAATTTGTTTATAAATGCTGTTAAGCAAAACAGGACTGAAGTGTGCATTGTCACTGCTAGTACAAGTCAATAAATGCCTCATTTTGTGTTCAAATTGCCAAGCATTTGAGCATTATTGACACAGTTTCTGCCATTTACTCGTTGCTGTTGTCGCTGGCAACTGATAAAGACATTGCCAACGCTATGATTATCCATATGTCTAAGGTGGACCAAGTGACCAAGTCTAGATACGAAGAACAGCTTGATTACGACAAACTGCCTTCCTGGTCTGATTGCGGCACTCATTTAAATAGGCGATATCATTATTTAGCAGCAGAAGAGTCAACGTAGTCGAAAGGCAAGCCTAAAGATAATCTAAAGGGGATTATGGATGGATCAAAGTATAGCGTAGGCAATAGGTATAGGTATGCATATCTAGCGCGTACCAAATTTCATTACATGTGCTTCTTTTTGATTTTTTGAAATTATTTTGTATTTCATAATTTTTTTTTTAAATAAATTAAAAGCTCAAAAACATTAAAGAGGGATGGCGGAGGTAGTCGATTTTTAAGTTTTACTTACGCAATATATGTAATTAGAACTTAGTTTTCTTTCGTCGGTACACAACAGCAACTGCAAATCTAATTGTACATATGTATGTATATACAATCTTGCAATAATGTATGTTTAAGTGGGACGCCAATACATACATGTGCATATGCAGACATGTATGTATGGGCGTCCCACTCGCACATTCATAACTTACAAGGGCTTCTAATTGCAAAAGATTGAAAGCAAAACAAAATAGGAAACATCGAATTGGAATCTTACTGAACATGCAATGTCATTACAGACAAAATAAAATAATTAAATTTGTTTGACTGTAACTATTCTTTTAGTTTATTAGAATAAAATAAATAAACAAAATAAAGTAAGAAAGAAATAATTAATAAATGAAAATTCGAACCCGCCTCAACCGGGAGTTGAACACACGCACTCTCTCGCATGCGTCCGCCATTCTAACCACTCGACCATTGCCTCACTTCTCGACCTATTGGCAAAGCTGCATTGTGAATCAATTCTGTTACCACACAATGCAAATAAAAAGTTTAATAAAATGCTGTGTGTCTGACGCTAGATTTGAACTTCGGTATGTTTGCGTAAATTAGGTATGCTTAAGTAAATATGTTCAAAGTGTGTTCAATTCGTATCATATCTCACTTATTTATAGTCTGATTTAAATGAAATTTTCACATAACGCCCGCGGCAAAGTATTTATCATGTAAGATATACAACTTTGGATGTTGAGCTAATATTGTAGTTTTTAAATAGTTATTACTGATTTTCAGAGGCGGAAAAGAGGCGTGCCCAAATTTTATAAAAACTTTGAAGCACTGCAATATATACGTATGTTGATACAAAATTTGATGACTCTAGCTCTTACAGTTTCTGAGATCCAGGTGTTCATACAGACAGACAGACAGACATGGCTCAATCGACTCGGATACTGATACAGATTCAGAATATATATAGTTTATGGGGTCGGAGATGCCTCCTTCTGCCTGTTACGCAAGGTCCGAGTGGCTGAGGAGCAAACCGCAACCGGCATAGTTAAAAGAGGAATTCACAAACTGGGTCCAATCCCATGGATCAAAGAACTGCAGTCCCTTAATGGTGGCGGAATGTTTTAAGTAATAGATTAATATAGAAAATAGATACTTTTATGGAAATAAAGATACTCATTGAATAACTTTGAAACACATACAACGCATAGAAATATTAAGTGAAATAACATAAGATATAAAACGAACAACTCTTGTAGCGTGCAACCAAAATGGGGATCGCTTGTATAGTTATGTTGTGTGAAGCTTTGCACGTTATTAATTTCCGGCTCTAGCTCGTCGCCTTTTGGGGGTGGAGGTCTTGTTCACACATCATACGACTACTAACAATAATAATAAAAATCAAGAAAAACGTGCTGAGACACAAGGAACTAGAAATTACAAAACCGAAAGAGAAGACGATAAACATGATCAAAACAAAAAGAAAGGATAGAGGATAGGAGCCTAGAATGGTATGCTGACGAACTTAGGTGTTGAAAGAGTTCGCTTTTGCCCACCCAACCATGATCCCCTCCTTTTAAGTTGTTCAAGTGACCCCTTTTTCCCTACAACACAGCGGGAGCGTTAGCATTGAGTTCAAATAATTCAAATTTTAAAACATTATAAATTTAATTCGCTTTTCTAAATATTGACATATGAACTAATTTCCTTAACCTAATCATTTACATTTAAAACAATTTAAGAATATTTTTTTTGTTTTTAAATTATTTTCGTTTTACTCGTTCACTTTGGTTGTTACTTTTGTTTGTCCCAGTCTTAGAGGCGTTGTTTTAAAATTTGAATTTTTTAATAAATTTTAAATTTCTATTGCCTGTTATCGAAAAAGTGATTAAAATTTTTTCTGTCGCATCTAGTCACTCGAGTAGCACGCGTTTGATTTGTATACCTATCGACCATTGAAAATGGTCAAAAAAAGGTATACTAACTTTGCGCAAATGTATGTAACAGGCAGGAGGAGGCGTGGGAGACCCCATAAAGTATATATATACTTGCTCAGGACCACAAGCCGAGTCGATTGAGCCATGTCTGTCTGTCCGTCTGTCTGTGTGAATGCTATAAAAGCTAGATTTACCAAATTTGGCAGGAAGACTCTTGTGTACTATAAACTGATCAAGTTTAATTCAAATGTTAGGTGCCACACCCACAAATCAAAAATTTAATTTTTGAACTCAATTTGTAAGCGCTGTATAAAAGATACAACTTTCTGACTTTAACATATACTAAGCTGAATGAAATATCTACTTAGTCTCCAAATTACAATCCGATCGGACAATAATCACAGAAGTTATTTAAGAAAGTATGAGCATAAAACCAAGTGCTTCAGCCAGCTAACAAGGGTGGCGGGCGAGCGCGAGCGCCATCTGTCAGGATTAATTTCAAAGCATTTACATATGCATATGTGTATGAATTTAACAAATTAAACTACACGGTAACATAGGTTGACGGGTATCCCACTTTCGCGTTTTTCGCGACTGTTGCTCTCGTTTTTCAGTGAAACATTTTAAAAATTAAGATTTTGTTAATCTACATTTTTTGCATGGACAAGCCCACAGTAGTGGCACAAACTACAATTAGTGACACCGAAAGTCACTTTTAGTGTAAAGCACGTGTTAATATTTGCATAATTTATTGAATATAAAAGATTTTGTTTTTCCGAAAGTGGGGCTCCGCTGCCCAATGGCCAGTGCTCGAAAGTGCCGGCAACAGGCATATGACAGTTTTATGTGTTGTAAAACTCGGGTCGCTAAGCATTTATTCTACGAAAAATGGAAAATAATGGTCCACAGCAGAAACCTTTAGACTTTACGTTGATGAAGCAAATTGCTGGCGCGGGTCGAAGAGAGATTCTTGAGCAATTGCTGATGAACTTGCCGATTAAAATCTCAACCTTTTCTACATCTAATATTTCAAATACAATTTGCAGTACAACCCTCACAATTACATCAACCAGTTCAACCATATCGTCCCCGTATATCTCCATTTTCTCGCTGTGTGGCAATGTATGTTCTACTTCTGCCAGCACGACATACAGCAGTGCTCTCGTCAGCTCAGTAGCGAATCCCCAGTTTTCCACAGCAGGTACAGCCCTTTCCCCAAAATAGGCAAAGAAGGCAACAGCTGATCAGCCTTTGATCAACTCTATAAATCGTTTCCAACCCATAAGTAACGAGGAAGACTTCGATGTAGCCGTCGTATATTCGATTGACCGCCCTCATTCGTGCTGCAAGGAATGCGAGACGCGACCAACAGCCGGCTGGTGTTAACCAACCCCCCCCCCACCGCAAAACCAATCCATCACTCTAAGGTACCCAGAATGATGTTTGCTAATGTGCTGAACTTTACAGCATTTCGCACTGAGCTGGACGTCCTTGTAGGTGATTCCTACACTATCAAGGCTCTAAATTTGGGAGATTGCGCTGTTCAGTGCAACACCCCAGATATCTATAGGCAGGTGGCCCGGCATTTTCTGGAGAAAGGATCTTTTTTCCATCATCGTCAGCTTCCTGAAGACCGGCCTTACAGAATCGTAATGCGTAACATCCACTACGGAGTTTCATCGGAGGACATCATCGCAAGTCTACAAAGTGAAGGCCATAGCATTGTACGAATATATACTCTGCGCAATAAGACGACCTCGCTCCCTCTTAATATGAGATTCATTGATCTCAAAAAAGCGGAAAATAACAAGCTTGTTAAGAACATTCTTGAGCCTGTACAATGTCATAGGTGTCAAGGCTATGGTCACATCAACGCTTACTGTTCTCGGCATTTAATTTGCAGAGAATGTGAAGAAAACCACCCCACTCTGGAGTGTAGGCTCGAACGAGATGATGCCAGACACTGCTATCACTGTGGCAAGCCCCATGCAGCTAATTTTAAAGGTTGCATTAAGTACCTACAAGCGTCTTCTACTCGTAAGCATCTTTTGAAGACTATCGAACCCACCACAGCTGGTCCCGTAAACAGTACTCATCAATCCAGCCTACCTGCCTTTAGCGTTGGAAAGACATCATTTGCGTCCATTGTCAGAGGCAATCAAGCCTTTTGCGCAGCTTTTTCCAGGCTTGACAGAATGATGTCGTTAATGGAAACGTTAATGCAATTGCTTCTGCAGACCCACACTTCAGCCTCTGCTGTTAACAATGGGTCCTTTTAAGATAGCAGCTTGGAATTCCAATGGGGCCTCCTCGAAGACCAATGAGATTCTCGCTTTTATTGAGCTTCACAATATAGATATCCTCCTTTTGTCAGAAACCCACTTCACATCCCGGTCCACTTTCAAGATCTATGGCTATAACCTACATACTGGCAACCATCCGGACGACAGCCAACACGGAGGTGCGCCGATCCTTGTTAGAGCAACTATCTTTCATCAACCATTTAGTGACAGAGTGGCAGTAGTTAGCAGTAGTAGTCAGGCAGTAGTTATTCAGCTGACTTCAACCAGAGGTAACTTTAATGTTGCCTCAGTATACTGCCCTCCTACTTTTAGATGGACAGATGCTATTGTTGGGCAGCTCATCACACAATTTGGCACAAAGTTCCTTGCGGCAGGTGATTGGAACGCAAAACACAGATGGTGGGGAAACTACAGGACGTGTACCAGAGGTAGGGTGCTGTACTCTGCACTGGCGGAAGAAGGAATCGACATCGTTGCAGCTGGAGAAGCCACATACTATCCTTATTGTCCAACTGCCACTCTAAGCGCTATTGATTTTGGGATCTCTAAAGGCTTTAGACAACAACAAATTAAGGTGCAAGTGCTGACAGAGCTATCATCTGACCATCTGCCTTTGAGCTAGATGAAGACGCCCATTCATTTAAAGGTGTTACAATAATGCTGCCACCGCAAGCAAACATTCAAAGAAGATAACGAAAGCACTGTACAACTCAACATTCCCATTGACACCTGCAGTAGGCTGGAATCATATGTCGACTACTTCACATATACTATCATTGAAGCTGCAAGGCAGGCTATACCAACCCGTCACCAAGCTGGTCTCACGACAATAAGACGGTCTTCCATTTTAAGTTTGGAGGCTAGGGATCTGCTCAGCCACAAAAGACGCCTAAGAAGACAATACATCGCAACAGGAGATCCTAACATTAATTAGCAATATTCAAGTATTACTAATAGACTGCGCTGTTTGCTAGCCAATAACCGTAGAGCAAATCTAGATACCTTGTTGGAGAGTGATGGTCCAAATAATAATAGTGGCTTCTCAATATGGAGACTCACGAGAGGCATCAAGAGACAGCCTTTGTTTCAATCACCAGTCCAGAATCGAAGTGGCCTATGGCTTAAGACGGATGATAAGAAAGCAAGAACTTTTGCTTCGCACCTCTCTTCCACTTTCATGCCCTTCAATTTAACGGACGACTCCACTAGTTACGATGGCATAGATAACCGTTCTGCAAAACTTTTACCACGCAAAGGAGTCCTTGCCCTTGTAAAAATTTTTAATGCTATGCTAAGTCTAGGTCATTTCCCCAGGCAATGTACAGTGGGAAAAAACTCGTTTTTTTCGTCATCAACTCTACCTTTAAAGATAAAAACTCTGAATTTTTGTGGTCTATTACTAACAATAAGTCTGAATTTCGGTTTTTTTGTTATCTATGTCTCCTTTATAATTACGAAGATAAAATAAAAACTTTAGTTATATATGAGTTATTCAGTGTGAGTTTATAATTTAAGAAAAAAAACTGTTTTTAAAGATTTTTCTGTCATCAGCACCTGTAATATCTGTAATAAATTTGTAAATATATGTAAGATGTTGATTAATAGTTCATATAAGAAGTTAATTAATGGTTCAATCCAAATGTTTATACTAGTAACTTATTTAATCTGTAAATAATAAAACGCGCTCAACTTATCAGCTTTTCTTACATTGAAGCGTCCATGGCATCCTTTATTTTAATGATTTCGTATGGACCCAAATATGAGCTGGCTAACTTGTGACATGCTACGAACTGAGTCCTCTTGATGGCGACGAGATCGACCAGCTTATATCCATGTTCCGGACGACGTTTTTTGTCATGATTCTGCTTGTATATTTTCTGAGCTTTTTTGATATTTGCCTTAGGCTCAGCTCGCAATTTTACTCGCTCATCGTTGAATTGCTCAATCAGCTCTTCGTTTACCAAGTCAAGCACTTGATCTTCAACTTTGGTGTTCATTTTAGTTAGAACATCAGCTCGAACGGCGATGACTTCGTAGTAGCGTGAACATTTTGACGGTTTTTCTGCTGACAACTTTGATATAATTGAGAGAATTGACCGATTCACTCGCTCAATTTGGCCATTTCCTCTGGCGACTCCCGTTGTTGATCACAAATGTTCCACCATATTTTCTTTTAGAAAGTCTGTAAAGGCATTGGAAATGCAGCGCCTCTGTCACTAATAATGCACCTCGGAAATCCAAAGACACCTGCCCACTCGTTTAACTTCTTGATAATTTTTCGTGATCGGAAGATTTCGTTGTAAACAGCCAGACAAACTTGGAGAACCCATCAGCAGCTACAAATATATACTTATATTGCTTTGACGTGGCATCTATGGGTCCTAGGTGATCCACATGCAACGTATGGAGTGGCACATCATCTTTTGCAATACAATGCAAGAAGTCTTCTTGCTTGCCCAACTTTTTGCTCTGTATGATACAATTGATACAATTACCAATAACATTGGCTACTTTACCTTGGATGTAAAACTGTTGCTGAATACTGTGCATCGTTTTTTGAGTGGCGAAGTGACCAGCTTCGTGAGCATTTCTGATCACTTCCCGCTCCATCAACTTCGGTACAACTAGCAGATCGCCGCCTGCGACTTCTTTAAAAAGCAGTCCGCGTTTTAGCTTAAAATTTTCATATGGACTGTTTTGTAAAATTTTGATTACTGCTTTCACATGATCATCTTTCTTGTGTGCTTTTTCCAGACGCACCGCCAGTTTTTTAGTCACATTGTATACTCGCAAAGGATACCGACTTAAGTAGTCCACATCTCTCATCTTTTCAGCAGCTCGGGGTTCTATTTGTACATCAAAATCTTGCAAGTGTAGGATCCACTAAGAAACTTCTCTTCTCATATCAGTTATGTTGATAGTATGTTTGAAAGCGATGCAGTCTGTGATCAACTTGAACTTGAATCCAAGCAGATAATGCCTGAACTTTTTGAAACAGGCCGCCTTAACTTCCAGGATGTAACCGTGCTGCTTTGATTCTGCTTGTGTCGTCTTCCTCCAAAAATAAATCGGATTCAACTTACCGTTAAACTCTTGCAACAGTACTGTTCCATATCCGTCCTTGCATGCGTCTGTATGCAACTCTGTTGGTGCATCTCTTTCATAAATATGTAGAACTGGGTCTCTTATCAATAAGTCTTTTCATAGCTGGATTGCCTACAGCTCCTCTAGACTGATCTTGAATTTAATATCCTTCTTTAATAGCTCCGTAAGTGGCCGTGCTATTTGCGCGTATTTTGGCACAAACTTACGAAAATACCCAGTAAGTCCTAAGAACGCTTGCACAGCTTTGATATTCTTCGGTTTAGCAAAACTACTTACTGCTGCTGTTTTCTCAGCGCCAGGCCAGATCCTTCCATCTTCGATGACATGACCCAAAAATTGTATTTGATCCTGCAAGAAACTACATTTTATCCAGTTTATTTTTAAATAATACTTAGCGGCTACCACCAAGGCTTTTTTTGTTTTCTGCATACAATCTTCGACATCTTTAGCATATATAATTATATCGTCCATGTAGAGCTGCATAGTATTCTCATTAATCAACGGTTAAAACATATGATTAACAAATATTATAAATGCGGCTGGACAGTTTTGAAAACCAAATGGCGTTCTATTGAATTCGAAGAGTCCTTCTCGAGTAATGAATGCTGTATACACCTTGCTGCTCTCAGAGATTTATCTTTCTTTTTTACGACCACAACTCTGCTTGCAATGTGTGACGTCGATTTACGAACAATCCCTTGATCAAGCCACATGTCCACCTGTTGTGCTACGGCTTATTCTTCGTTTTCATACAAACGGCTTGGCGCCTGGCAAAATGGTTTCACAACTCCATTTTTAGAGGACATTGCATCTTTACTGCTGGTGACTTGTAACTGTATTCGATCATTTTTTCAACAATTTGCTTATATTTAAGTGGGGCTGAAACTCAATTTGACTCCTCTACCACGTTATAGACCAACTGATTTTTTTTGATCAGTGTCATAAAATTTAAAGCTATTTTCATCAGCTGTAAAATGCAATTTTTTTATAAAATCAAATCCCAATATTACTTCGCATTTCAACTTGCTACTTTTTTACAACCAAAAATTGATATTTTGTCTAGTCCTTTCAATACACTAGTCCTTTCAATACAGATTCGCTTCTGGACAACTTAACTCCTTATAGATTCCTTAGTGCATTCTCATTAACCACTGACACATCTGCTCCTGTGTCCACTAGGCATTCAACTTTGCCTCCATTTATGGTTACTATTTTTCCACGACTTTGCTCGGCAATTATGTTTACACTGCGAACTTTTTGTGGGCAGTCGTGTGATATATGACCGTTCTTGTTACATTTGAAGTTAAAACAGTACTCTTGTTTTTTTCCATCAACTTTCTGTATACTCGGAGACTTTTTCTTATCAATGCCAATATGCTCATTGCGATTCTTGCTGCGCTCTTGTACGAGCTCATATAAATCATACACCTCTTTAAGGTTTTTGTACGTCACACATCTATATATGCTAATTTTAAACTGTTTTTGTATTTGCAACCCATCTACTATATAGCGCAAAACTGCTGGCTCAATGTTACCGATACTGGCAATCTTTTTAATATTTAGCAAATATTCATGAAACGATTCTGATTTTAATTATTTCCGTTCATGTAATAAGTCATGAATCTCCCCACTATTCAAATGTCGCTCGAACTCAGTTATAAGTACGTTCTTAAGTGTTTCATAGTTCGATACGCACTCCGATTCTAAAAACTACTTGGCAGTATTAATCATTTTACTTCGCGCTTGTACATATTTCTATTTGTCCGACAACTCATATGCATCAGCATTCTTTTCGAAAATTTCGAACCACTTTTTTACAGGAACTGATACTCCATCAAAGTCATTTATAATTTTCTCGAAACCATCTATCGTTTGATTTTCTTTTCGTTTATCTACTTCGACTTTCAACGCTAGCAACTGCAACAGCTGATCAACTTTTTTGTTCACATCTGCAATATTATTCGCTTCCATAATTGTTTCCTCTTCCCAAACACTCTCTTCAGGAATACCTACTATGTTCTTCTCTCTCTGTTTTTTTTTTTGTTGGCGTACGAGCTGGTTTCGGCATTTCTTATGATTATTCTTTTATGCGCACTCCCAAACACAACTGCAAACTTCAACGGAATTTCACCACGCTTCTAGGATTTTTCAACAGACGCCGACCGACCGCTATGCGAATTTCACCACATTTGTGTCTTCACGACGTAAAACAACTTAAGTTTTTCGTACTTCCAATGTAAGTCCACAACTGTATAACTGTACGACTTTGATTTGGAATTACACTTAACTGAACCAACGATTGTCAACTTTCTGCTCCAAATGTTTATACTAGTAACTTATTTAATCTCCAAATTATAAATCGCGCTCAACTGCTGACGCTGCTTTTTCGCTTCTTCCCGATCGACTGTGTTGTTGCGACTTTTCATTACTACTGCCCCGATCAGCTGTCTTCTCTTCTTCTCAGCGTTGCCAACGTTCTCGTTGAGATGTCAACCACTTCCAGGGGGTATGGCAAAACATTAGTGTGATGCCATATATTTTATATTAATTTACTTATTATAATGTTAAATCGTCAATTGTTTCTTCTTCCAGTTCTATGTGCACGGTTGTCGTCATTGGGTACCAGGAATATCTTTTAATATATAAATTAAATGTCACGGCACACAAAGCTTTAAATTTTTCGGGATTGATTTTGTATTCCCAAGAAATTGCGATTAATATTGTCTGAAACTTTTTAAAATATTGTGCACCACACAAATAAGTGTGTTCTTTAAGGTTTTCTATTTGAAAGTTTATGTTTTGTTTTTCGTCTATAATATGATCTTTCGTCTCTTTTGCAAATTCCATTTTTAATGGACGGCAGAATCTTATCGATTGTGGTGACTGATTAGCCCATCTACTATTGCCGATCTACTATTTTTAGCGGAATTATTGTTGTTACAAAGAGAAAGTGATCTGTTACAACAGGCTCACCCGAATCCAAGCGTTGCTTATATATATATTGCCGTGTTGAACCATCAAACCCATAGCTGACAATTAATTTGCAAGAATTTGTTTTATAATTTGTCATAACCTCTTTTTAAATTTCAAATATTTGATCTGCTGTATGGTTCAATAAATTTGGTAAGCTTACTTCTGCTTTAGTTTCAAAGTAAGTTATGTCTTTTGGCCTGCATTGCAATTTTAGCTCGCTGACCTCTGCATATGATGGAAAAATGTCACATCCGTGATTTTTCGTCAGGGCATTAATGTTTGCGTATTGACAATAAATCTGTTCGTCGAGTTTTCTACAAAAAATAATTATAAATTTTTTGTTCATGGCTTTCTAAAGCAAAAGTGCCAAATCTTTCTGTTTTCTTTTTTTGGCAGACAGAGACGCTACATGTAAAAAAAGAGGTATCGAAAAATGCGGTTTTGAAGCCAGGTCAGAAGCTTATTTACAGTTTAAGCGAGGTCCTGCATTGCTGTAACTCAATCTTTTCCGGCCTCGTTTATGATATTTTGTTGCAGGAACCTTTATTTAAATGATCATATCAGATGCAAGCCATTGTGAATGGTTTATCTTGGAACGGTATAACATTCTATTGCATGTTGGTAATTGTTTTTTAATAAAACCAGGAAACTGCCGTATTTTTTCTTGAAATAATCTAAGCTGTTTTTTCGTAAGATTCTTTTTATTTATGTTTCCAAAAATAAAATCGTCAAGAGCCTTTTCTTCCCGATTGTTGTTTCTCCAAAATTCAAACAACATTCAATGAGAAAATTTTCGGAAAAAGGGGCGATTAACAATATTTAAATTAACAACTCCTCATTTTTAACTTTTGTCTCACTTCGATTCAACTAAAGTTCCAGCCACTACAAATCACAAATACTTTACTTAGTTAAAGTACACATCAATAACACATAGCACAATTGGACAATAAAGCACATTTACCACGGACTTTATGTTAATAATTTACAATACTCCCTTGTTTGTTATTTTCCATTTTGTAATACATTTTTTCAGAAAATCGTTTTCAAAATAATAGGAGATTTTCAAACACTAATTTACAGCAAAAACTTACATTGATTTCGTCATTTTTAATCGAAAATAACTCTGTTGCTGCAGGCGGTAAAAATAAAAAAAAATTTTCTGAGTAGCCTAAAATGTCGTTCAATTTAAAAAAGTTTTTTTTTTAAATTTAGAAGAACTTTCAAATTATAAAAATGCAAACAAAATCGACTTCCCATAGTGCATTGATAAGAAACAAATATTCACAATAAAAAACTGAGTTGAGCTCTTAAATCAATATGGAATGTAAGAAGTTCTTTAAATATATTACATTCTTAATTATTTGACGGTTAAATATGAAACAATATCATATAATCGAACTTTTTAGATTGCACGGAACAAATTAAGGATACGCATTTGGGCCATTGATGGATACTGTCCAAAGACGATGTTGTTACATGTGGTTTCTGAAACACAGGTGAACATACAGACGACTTTCGGTATAATCTCAGCGCAGAAGCTCTCGAAAAAATACTTTTTATAAAACAAAATAATTAGATAAAATAAAGTAATAAGAAATAAAATGAGGATTTTAAATACTACACCATGGTGCACTTTTGGTTCTTTTTTGACAATTTGTGTTGGCGGGGGGCATAGTGTCATAAGCTCGCCCAGTACGTTTTGCCGGCGAAACGTATGACGATTCCTATCAACGAATTCCATTTTTACTAAAAATAATGAGAATTATTCACAAATTATAAGACAATAAAAAACAAATTTGTTATATACAGTCTTTCAACTAATTCTTTACAAAAGGAAAAATGCAACGAATATTTAAGTTTAACGTAGTTTTTCATTAACTTAGGGTTTTCTTAATATTTTGTTTTCCTTTATTATGAGGGCTACTACATATATTTCTGGCGTAGGCAACACTAAGTGTTGCCAGGTGCAATCTGATATTTTCATTGGAAAGTTTGACATTTTTTAGCATAACATCACTCAGAACGTTTTGTCATTTGATCGTGAATTGTTTTATTTACAGGGAAAAAATCGAATTAACTCGTGAATATTTTCGTGCCGTTATTTTTCACAACTTTCGACGTAGAATATCACGACAAGATTGCATCGATGAACTAAAATCTTTGTATTGCTATAAAGCACCATCCTATAGCACTGTGAAAAACTGGTACAACGAATTCAATCGTGGCCGACGCTCGCTCAAAGACGAATTCCGTGAAGGTCATCCAAAAACAGCCGTTGTGCCAGAAAACATCGATGCCGTACGTTAACTGATAATGCAAGACCGTCATGTAACATATCTTCAGATAGAGGCATGCCTATGAATTTCTCCCACCAGCATACATTCGAGATTGCATGAATACCTGGCCGTAAAAAAGGTTTGTTCTCGTTGTATTCCGCACAATTTGACAATCGCTCAAAAAAAGGCTCCTGTGGATTGGTGTAATGAAATGCTGAAAAAATACGATCGCGGTGCTTCAAAAGGCGTTTATAAGATCGTCACAGGTGACAAATCATGGATCTATGCGTATGAGCCCGAAACAAAACAGCAATCGACCGTGTGGGTCTTCCAAGATGAGCCAAATCCATCGAAAGAAGATGCTGTTGAAGCATTCAAAAACCATGTTTTGGAGGTGTCTCAATCGGAATGGAAAAAGGGCTTCGAAAATTGGGTTGAACGCATGCAAAAGTGTATAAATCTTGATGGAGAATATTTTGAAAAACAATAAAACCATTTTCGTTAATAAATATTTGTATTTTCATTATTAGGGCAGAAATATATATAGTAGCAAGAATTATGAAATAATTAGCATCAACAAAAATATAAAATTCATATTTAAACATATTTTAAATACTACGGAAAAAAACAGCTGTCAAGTAACTCTTTGCAAAATGCAAAGACGCATTGAAAAAGAGAAATGAAACTCAGTAACGGGAGTACAAATTCCACCAAAATTTGTATGTTCTCTTTTATTATGCTTTATACTCGTATATCCTTAGGGCGGTAATAGAAGCCAATGGTCACCATACCAAATATTAATAGTTTTAAAGCAATAGTTTCAAGTGTTAGTTATAAGTTTAAGAAATGTTTGCATTTTGCAAAGAATTACTTAACATTTAAAAAAAAAATACAAACGCTACAGTCAGGAGCTGACTGTATAAGGCAATGGATTATCAAAGTATACCGTAGACAATAGGTATACATAGGTATGCATTTCCAGCGTGTACCAAATTGCATTACATGTGCTTCTTTTTGATTTTTTTGGCACGAACTAAGAAAGCAACTTGCGTCTTGTGGTTTTGTCTAATGTCTCACCATTTTTGACGACTGTCTCACCATTTTTGAAGATGTTCAGTGGCTGAGTGGACTATGTCCCGGACTCTAAGGCCAATGATATTGAGCGTGCTCGAAGTTCGATTGCTGCTGCGATCGCGATCAACATGTGAAATTCTTTTGTATTTCATAATTTTTTTTTAATAAATTAAAAGCTCAAAAACATTAAAGAGGGGCGGCAGCGGTAGGCGATTTTTAAGTTTTAGTTACGCAATATATGTAATTGGAACTTAGTTTTCTTTCGTCGGTACACAACAGCAACTGCAAATCTAATTGTACATATGTATGTATATACAATCAATAATGTATAAATTCTCTATTCATGGCTTTCTTAAGAAACTGTACCAAATCATTCTGTTTTCTTTTTTTAAGCGAAGTACTGCATTAATATAACTCAATCTTTTCCGACCTGGCTTTTGATATTTTGTTGTAGGAACCTTTATTTCAATGATCATATCAGATGCAAGCCATTGTGAATGCTTTATCTTGAAACGGTCTAACATTCTATTGCATTTTGGTAATTGTTTTTTAATAAAACCAAGATACTGCCGTATTTTTCTTGAACTAAGATTTTCTTGAGTAGCCTAAAATGTCGTTAAATTTAAAAAGAGTTTTTTTTTTAAAATTTAGAACAACTTTAGAATTGTAAAAATGCTAAAAAAATCTACTTTTTTCCCATAGTGCAATGGAAGCGTCACCAACACAGATTGACTCATACCGCCCGATTAGCCTGTTACCAACCTTCTCCAAGGTTTTTGAGAGAATTTTGCTAACCCCTTTGATGGAACTGCCGGAGGTAATAGAACACCTTCCTCATCACCAATTTGGCTTTAGGAAGTCCCATGGTTGCCCCGAAGAAATCCATCGCCTCGTAAAGCAGGCAGCACATGTCTTTGAGCACAACCTTTACACAGGCGGCGTGTTCTTGGACGTATAGGAAGCATTAGATAGGGTGTCGCAGGAAGGACTGTTATATAAGATTAAGGATCTCCTCCCTGCACCCCACTTTGCCATTCTCAACTCCTTTATTGCTGATCGGACCTTCGATGTTGCAATACGAGACTCTCGGTCTAGCTTGGAACGCATTTTTGCAGGGGTTCCACAAGGAAGTGTGCTTGGACCCTTCCTGTATACCCTGTACACGAAGCCTCCCCTGCTCAGCTGCTCCTGGCCACTTACGCTGATGACACCGACATGCTTGCGTCCTACTCATCCCTGCAAATTGCCTCCAATGCAGTTCAGGAATGCCTGTATGCATTCGAGCGATGGACTGCCAAATGGAACATAGCGATTAACTGCTCGAAATCGGCCTGTGTCACTTTTACCTTGCGACCCCAAACCTGCCTAGGTCCATTTTTTGACGGAAATATCATCAGCTGCGTCTCATCCTATTGCTACCTTGGAGTTCACCTTTATCGGACGCTGACCTGGAAAGCCCAGTTAGAGCTAAATCGTGTTGGAAACTTAAAAAACTCGACTGGCTCCTTCACTCCAGCAAACTGCATATGGCAACCAAGGCTCTCCTAATAAAAGAAATTTTACGTCCAACATTGACCTACGCCATCCAAATAATTGACCTAAAAGTTGTGCTATTGGGAGACCAAATTAACTTTCACAGCAGCCGATACGGCGACAGGCTCGTCGTCCATACGAATACGTTGGCGAATGACCTCGTTGACCCAATTCCCCTCCGACGGCTGAAAAGAACGCATCCACATCACCAGTCGTAAGATAGTATAATCCTTTATTTGTATTTAACCATATTATTTTTTTTAAGCCAAACATTAGGATAAGCTCAGATGACACTGAACGATTCCTACTGACTATAACAATAATAAATAATAATAGCTCTATGATTTTTAAATTTCTTTTCACTACATTTTAAACATAATAATAATAGATATATTTTACTTACAGTGATTCCGTCGGCGAAAGATCGATCTTTGCCTCGGCACTTGTTTGCTTTAAGGTTATTAAAATATAGTATTAAAGCAACCAACATTTTCAACAAAGACATTCGCGAATAAACAGACATTAAAGGGGGAAAAGACTAACAACCCAAAGTGAACATTATTTTTATATTAACAAATAAATGAATTAATTTAAATATTACTAGAGATAACCAAAAAAAAAAAAAAGATAAATTAAATAAACATTTTTATATAATTATTCCCATTATTATTATTCCTATTATTATTATTGCTATTATTATTATTCCTATTATTATTATTCCTATTCCTTCCACTCTCGAAAATATGCTGTAAAAATCGAGGTAACTATCAGTCAATTATATCCATTCTAAATTTGTTAAGGATTTGACCGTTGTTGAATTAAGGCTCTGACAGACAATTTAAATTATTTTACAATGGGTTTATCTATTTCATGACTCATTATACCCTTCGACCATTGAAAATGGTCAAAAGAGGGTATACTATCTTTGTGCAAATGTATTTAACAGGCATAAGGAGGCGTGGGAGACCTCATAAAGTATATATATTCTTGCTCAGGATCACAAGCCGAGTCGATTGGGCCATATCTGTCTGTCTGTCCGTCTGTTTGTGTGAACGCACAGATTAAAAAAGCTAGAGTTACCAAATTTGGCAGGTAGACTCCTGTGTACTATAAGCAGATCAAGTTTATTTCAAATGTTTGGTGCCACGCCCACCGCCCCACAAATCAATAATTTAATTTTTAAACTTAATTTGTAAGCGCTGTATAAAAGATACAACTTTCTAATTTTAACACATACTATGCTGAATGAAATATCTACGTAGTGTCCAAATGACAATCCGATCGGACAATAATCACAGAAGTTATTTAAGAAAGTATGAGCATAAAACCAAGTGCTTCTGTCAGCTAACAAGGGCAGCATGTGCATATGCATATGTGAATGAATTTCACAAATTATACTACACGGGAACATAGGTCGAAGGGTATCCCATTGTCGCGTTTTGCGCGACTGTTGCTCTCGTTTTTTTTTTCGTTATGGGTCTATATTGACCGCGTGATCCCTTAGCGTGAAATCGCCATTTATAGTTTTTTCATAGTTTTGCTGCCTTTTAGGGGAAAGGAAAATTTAGCGGAGTTGCAAGGCCTGCTGTTGGAACTATTTCTTATTAGGTTGGGCTTGTCTATTATTTAAGGTTATTTTCGGCCGAGCTCGTCGAACTGGCGATGTTTGTTGAAAATCTTCTACCCTGACCGGGATTTTTGTCGGTGACGGGCTCTTGCTCAATATCCATTTCTTTGCCAGGTCCCAATTAGTGTAAATCTGCGAAAATTTATATTTTCTGTTTAGATATTTTGGCCATTCTTTCAGCCACTAATAATTTACCCGAGGATGTTGAAAACTCCGGCGTTTTCCTCGAATTATCGATATGTTTCAGCCACTTTTTTTTAGATTTTCTCTTCACTTTTACTTTTTCCAGCTTACTAGCCTTTCTCTGGCGCCAACGCTTTCGCTAATTCTGACATGCATTTTACTCCCAAGCTCTGCTTTCTTCTACACCCTTGGTGATATGCATAGGTCTACTAGTGCACTGTGGGAAATTTGACCCGGTTTTCTGGCCAAAATTAATAACTCAAGAACGGAGTGAGATATTCAACTCCGGTTTTTTGCATTGGGTTAACTTAACTACTCAATTTTACTAAAAAAATGGTGGGCTTGGCACCACCTATTTTGTGGTAAAAGTCAACTCAATGTTTAAAAATTTTAAGAGTTCACTTTTAACATCGAATAAAATATTTTGTTATAGTATTTTGACATCAGTTTTGACAAAAGTGGGCGTGGCATGCCTCTAACTGAAGGAAAACCAAGTATGAATGTCATTCTTTGGCATACCGAAGGTTTTATACCCTTTCAGGTTTTGGCATTAATCTTTTCTGATTTCATGGTACAGAATGGTATTATATTGTTTATATATTCTTTACCAGCTAAAATAACACAATTTCCTACACATAAACGACATTTTTATGAACATCTCTAATTTTCATAGTGAATAAACTGATTATTCCTATGAATGCTATGGGATATAGTTATCCGATCTGAATGCAATAAAGAACATATACGAAGGTTATTATATGACTATAATTGACATTCAAAAATGTAGCTATTTCAATGAAAAATTCAGATTTTCATAGAAAAACCCGCATTTCTGACGATAATTCCTATGACAGCTATATGTTATAGTGGTCCAATTTCGATGAAATTTTGTAAGCATATTACATTTATATAAAAAAAACCAATGTTCTAAATTGGGTTGCAAAATCATGAAAAATAACACACAAGCACGTGCTTTGTAACTGCAACAGCTGCGTTCATCAGCTGATTTCTTCAAAGTGGCTCCACCTATTGAGATTTCTGTTACGCCACATTGAAGAGTGATCTATTGTGAATGCGTTGCACCTCAAATTATTTAAATTCTGCGACTTTCAGAAAATGGGTTTTGGCCAGAAAACCGGGTCAAATTTCCCATAGTGTAGTGTAGCCAACTACTTTAAATATTTTAATAATATTCATAGCATACTTTTAAGGATCTTCTATAAATTCTTTTTGCTCCTCTCTTTAGTTGCCTACCTTTGGGCTTCAATATCTATTTTATTAGAGTCGCTGCTAATGCGTTAGCAAGGGGGACCGTTATAACGGTACAAACGATCACTAGGCTAATCCAACCTAAATCGACTTTCATTGGCGTATGTCTTTTGCGTGATACGTACCCAATGATCAACCTCGCAATTCTTCTAACTCATAACACAAGTTTCCTAACTTTTTACGCACTCGTGCTTTAACAAATGATAAGCCTAACATAGCATTATAACTCGTCTTGAAACAACTCTGCTTAAAGTTACGGCGAAAGACTTCTTGTCCAGGTTATAATTCACTTCTCGAGATCTTAAATTATATGATCGTTAATTTTGCTCATAGCTCTTTTTCATTTGAGTACTCGCTGCTCTGCGAACAATCTTAAGTCCAGCTGTAATAATTTGTTGGCAAAACGCCATATAATAACGGGTAGTAGCGATACCCTAGTGCACTGAAGATCTTAAAGCACAACGTATTCTATTGAGGTATTCGTCCCAGTCCTTTTGGTCTGGTCGTACGTATGACCAGAGAGAACCGATCTATTTACACACTCCGACGCATTTGCTTGTGGTGAATAGTAAGCGGTGAGCATGTGTGATATTTCGTGACGTCTCTATAAGTCTTGAAAGGCTGCTGACTTGAACTGAGAACCATTGTCAGAAACAATGGTTTCGGGTATTCAAAATGTCATGAACAGATCATCTTCCAGGTATTTGATTACGATTTCGGCCGTAATCTTTTTTACTGACTTAAGGAATATGTATTTCGAAAAATGGTCTAAAACAATAAATATCCCAATATTTCCGCTGCTAGACCTAGGATAAAGACCTAAAAAGTCAATATATAATTTTTGGAAAAACATTTCTGATACCGACGCTTTACCCATTGGGGGTCTTAACACACGATTCGGGGCTTTTGTTTGCTTACAAATATCACATGCGTTCACATAAGCCTTGACATCTGGCACTAACCCTGGCCAAAAATACAAGTGTCGTATTTTCTCTATAGTTTTATGTATCCCACCATGAGAAGAAAGGGGATCATCATGGGCTTTATATAAAATCTCTTTCACCAATTCTTTCGGTACCCATAACTTCCAAGCATGGTCATCGTGAACTAGATATCCTGTACTATGTTCTGCTCGTCGGTAAACATATCCTGCCTCTGTTTTTAAATCACGAAATTTACTCTTGTTCGCTTCGATACGTTCTATAAGCTTGAGGTAGTCCTTCGACTTAAAATATTCGGAATTTAAATCGATTATGGCATTGGGTCTCTCTTCTATGGACGCAATATCCCCGTCGTTTACCCTCGACAAAACGTCTGGTACCACATTTAAGGAACCTTTCCTATGTTTAATTTTGAACCGGAATTTTTGTAATGATAATGCCCATCGTGCTAACCTCAAACTTAAATCGTTATTCGACATTAACCACTTTAGAGAAGCATGGTCCGTCACTATTGTAAATTCGTGACCTTCCAGATAGGCTCGAAAACTTTTTAGACATACTATGGCTGCCAAAGATTCTTGCTCCGTAACCGTGTAGTTTTGCTTACTAATGTCACAGGCGTTTGCATAAACCTTGGCCCTAACCCTGGCCAAAAATAAAACTGTCATATTTTCTCTATAATTTTATGTATCCCACCATGAGAAGAAAGAGGATCATCATGGGCTTTACATAAAATCTATTTCACCAATTCTGTCGGTGCCAATAACTTCCAAGCATGTTCATCGTGAACTAAATATCCTGTACTATGTTCGGCTCGTCGGTAAACATACCCTCCCTCTGTTTTTAGGTCATGGATTTTAAAAAATTAATGGTCTATTGTATTTGTCGGAACGGAAGTGTGCGTAACAGGCAGAAGGAGGCATCTCCGACCCCATAAACTATATATTCTGAATCAGTATCAGTAGCCGAGTCGATTGAGCCATGTCTGTCTGTTCATCTATCCGTCTGTCCGTCTGACTGTCTGTCCGTCTGTCTGTCTGTATGAACATATGGATCTCAGAAACCATAAGAGCAAGAGTCGTCAAATTTTGACAAATACCTTGCCACGGGCATTTAAATCAGATATGATACGAATTAAACTCACTTTGAACATATAAACTTAAGCAGACCTAATTTACGCCAGCATACCGAAGTTAAAATCTAGCGTCAGACACACAGCATTTTATTAAACATTTTATTTGCAGTGTATGGTAACAGAATTGGTTCACAATGCATCTTTGCCGAAGGTCCAAAGAGTTAGGCAATGGCCGAGTGGTTACAGTGTCGGACGGCAAATTGAAAAGACTGTGAGATAGTGCGTGTATTCAACTCTCGGTTGAGGCGGGTGCGCGAATTTTCATTTATTAATTATTTCTTATTTTATTTTATTTATTATTTTATTTTTATAAACTAAAAAGAAAAGTTACAGTCAAGAGGGCTGTTATATAGCCGCTACAAACAAATTAAATTATTTAATTAAATTTCAATAAAAATAAAAAAAATGTCATTATATTGTTTTCATTTTTATTATGCAATATGAAAGACAATCAAATTATAATAGTTATAAATAATATTAATTATTAATTAATAAAATAACTATTTTTATTTTATTTAGCACCCATTGAAATAATACGAGCTAATGCGTTCTTCAATGCCGTCACTCTTTCCGTATTTTGTCTGTTATGACTTTGCCAGTTCCAATTGGATGTTTCCTATTTTATTTTTTTCTCAATCTTTTGCAATTAGATTGCTAGAAAATAACAGAGATCATAAGCCCTTGTAAAGTTATGAATGTGCGAGTGAGACGCCCATACATACATGTCTGCATATCCACATGTAAGTTAATTACTTGCAAGTTGCAAAGTAGTAATAGATTTTAAAGTTCAATTAAGAACAATGACTTTATTGGTATAAATCCAATTTACAACTGATCACCCTAAGCTGTCCGTAACAAGCTTTGAGTCTTGGCTGTGAGCTGCGCTGCCCTTGGTGGCAGAGGATCGACGTCGGCTTCGCTGCTTCCAATAGGCCACGATATCGGCTGATGTCTTGTTGGTTGAATTGTTGCAGTCTTCTTGGAATCACATGCATTGGTGGGAGCGGAAGCAGTTGCCAAACAGATTCTTAGAATTCAGCTTGGCAGCTCGGCGCGTGCAGGAAATTATGCAGACGGTGAGCTTTCAGATTGGAACTTGCGTACTGGAGTTCATTATTCTAAATTCTAACATTTTAGTTGTTAATTCTTCCCCCTCTAATTTATGCTTGTCCTCAAGCGGTCTCTAGAAGTAGGGAATGTTGTTGAACTGAGGTAGCTGATATTGTCCCTCGGTCGAAGATTGATCGCAGGTTGATAATGTGAGGATCGCTGTGACTTTTGTGTCCATTCGAGGCGTGGGTCCTAATTGCAATGTTATGCTCTTTTGTCTTTGACTATAGGTGTGTAAGCCCAGGATGAGAATTAGAGCAATGCCAAAGAGTGTCAGCAGAGTTATGCTGTTGACCGTTGAATGGGTGTTTATACGCATCAGCTGTCCAGTGTTATTTATGTGCAATGCTTCCAGTGCTTCAAGTGATAGGACCTTAAGTCTTTCTTTGTCCTCAGCCGTAAACTGCACAAGAGGAGCTGCAGGGGTCAAGACTGTAGACTCCAAATTGCTGAACCGCTTGTTGTCGATAATCATCGAGTCGTTTGATAGTTGAACAAGGTAAGTTCCCTATAGGTGAAGCCGTGTGTTGTTCCAGGTTACGTTTCCATCGTAGTTGTTTAGTAGGATGATTCCGTCGTCAACTTCTTCTATTTTAGATTGCTAAAACTACACAGCGCGTTGTTTCCCTGAACTAACTTTGGAATCAATTTGAATTACTTATATTAACAATTTTTTTCTTATCGCATATTTTAATATATTCTAATGTTTTACAAGTTTGTGGAATGTCTTGAAAGTTTAAGGGTATAATTGAATTGTTTTTTACTATGGGCTTTATTATAACGTGTTGGTATTGTATTTCTTCTAAATTTGGAATCTTAACAATATACAAAAGTGTTGTTTTATTGTGTAAAATTGAGACATCGGAAAACTCCATTATTTCTTCCATTGACAGGGGTGGCATGTTATTTCTTTTAAAAATGTTCTCGATTTCAATTAACTCATCTTCATTTAATACAAGTGTGTTAACTACGTTTAGTCGTGCCCACTGAATGGCGTATCTAATGTTAATAATTTCTTCTTTTAGAAGTCTAATCTGATTGTGCAAACTGATAGCTATCTCGATACTAACTGAACTGCTTTTATGAATAGAATTTGTGAGGGCGTTGGATACTAAAGTACGTTTATTTATTCTTTCTTCTAACTGTTTGTTAATAATCACCTGTTGGTTATTGTTGTCAACAAGTTTATCCAAGTTCTGCTCTATCATAACCAGATCATCGTGATCTGGACTACCCGCTATGTACTTCCAACCTGACCCTAGCCAATTTAAAGACCTAGTTTTCCGAGTTTTGGGAAAAGCTGTAATTATTTGGAAAGTGTGAATAGTTGTATTTATCTCATGGTGAAGGGTAGCGTATAATGGACTGCGTTTAAGGCTTTTTTCCGTATGTTCATGTAAAATGTCTAAAGCGGTTTGGATTTGGTCGAGGTTAATAAGGTGTACTAGTTTGGTCGTTGAAGTTTGTAATCTTCCGATCCCCTTGGTTATTGTCAGTATCTGTGCGTTCGTGTAGTTCGTAAGGTTCATCGTTCCACCAACATCGTTCGTAATCCATAGTAATATCCTGAAAAATTTTAGATTTTGATATGGCTTTTATGTACTGTTTTTCCCTATACTGTTATTATTGTTGTATGCTTGTTTTCTTTAACTGTTTCTTTCCCATATCTTGGGGAAAGCGTGGAACCTAATCTAGTGTTTTTCTTACGAATATTTCTTCTCCAGGCTGATCATTACGTATTTCGTTTTTGTTTTTATTATGGTTTGTCCGGTCCGTTTTCTGTTTATTTTTAAATCTTTCAATGTTATCTTGTCTGGCCGTTTCGTATTGGTCCGGGTCTGTTGTCACTCTCCTGCCGAAGAATACTTCTAGTGGTCGTTTCTTTGTAACGGAATGAAAACTATAATTATACTCGTAAACTGCCCTTTCTAAAAGTTCCTTGAAATTCCTCTCTGTGCCCTCCTTCTTGAGGCATCTCATTATTTCTGAAAGTGTTGAGTGAAAGCGTTCTATCTGACCGTTAACTGTACTATTGTATGGTGGGGCAGTATAAACTTCTATCTGTAACTGTTCCAGCATGAACTTAATTAATGGGGAATTGAAAGCTTTTTCGTTGTCCATAACGATATGTTTAGGGACTCCGAAATATGGGATGTTGAACTTGTAGTCGTATTTATCTGATTTGTAAAAGAAAATTTGATTTTTGAAAATATTTATTGGGGCTTCGACGCTAACGATTAAGTCATGGATTAGTTTCTATACCCCTATCGGAGACAACAAATCCAAGGAATTCGACTTTGTTTTTCAAGAACTCACATTTGTCTAACTGACATTTCATGTTAGCGTTCTGTAAAGTTTGAAAAATTTTAGCCAAGTTCTCTATATGTGTATCATCATCTTTACTAAATATGACGATATCGTCTATGTAAATAAAACATATTTTTCCAATATGTTTTCGAAGTAAGTCGTCTAATGCACGTTGGAAAATTGAGGGCGCATTCTTTAGACCGAATGGGAGACGTGTAAACTCATACTTTCCGTTGTTTACGGAGAAGGCGGTCTTTTCTATGTCACTATTTTTCAAAGAGATTTGATGGAAGCCACTTTTCAAATCTAATTGTGTAAGTACCTCATTTATCTCGGGAATAAGGTATTTATCTGCAATGGTTATTTTATTAAGTTTACGATAGTCAATAACCATGCGATATTTTTTTTCGCCTGAAGCGTCTGCCTTTTTGGGTACAATCCACATTGGTGAATTATACGGAGACCTAGAAGGTCGAATTATACCATCTTCTAAAAGTTCTTTTATCTGTTTGTTTACTTCATCTTTCAGTGTCATTGGATACCGATAGAATTTCGAGTAAACCGGAGTATCGGACGAGGTTCGGATAGTTGCCTTCACATTTGTTTTGTAGGTCAGTTTCTGGTTTGGGTCTGCGAACAAGTCTGGAAATAACTTGAGTAATTCGCTTAGCATGGCTTTTTGTATGTCGGACAAGTGGGATGTTCTCGGAATAATTGTGTTGACTGCTTCGAATGTTTTTTTTTTTTTGATGGGGATCGAGATACCATTTTTTTAATATCATAATATTTTTGCTGATTTTTGCCCAAAATGGCATCGAAAGATTTCAATGTGGGCAACAGGAAAAATTTTACTTTAACGTCTGGAATATTAAAAAGGTTCGCTACTTTATGGTGCGTAACTACTGTGCTGCCGCCTACTGAGACAGCATTGAAAGGTGCTTTGTTTTGAATAGGGTTATTGATGAACCGGTGTCTATAAGTGTTTTAATAAATTTGCCATTCCACATCTTGCATTTGAAATATGGAAGAGAGGAATTCTTTATTCTAAAAAATTCAATACTGTGTCATCGTAGTAATCGTACGAGTTATTGTCAGCGTCGACTTCGTCTATCTGGTCAACGGAATCGACCAGGTTGTCGTCAAGGTTGTTGTAGTCCTCGTATTCTGCCATAGCTTGTTCATATTCCGTCATTGTCAATGGAGTCTCAGTGGGTCGCGTTTCGTTTTCTTCTGTTGTGGTTTGTATATTGAAATTCCTTTGTCGCTTCATCCCATCTGGTATTCGACCAGGTGGTCTTTTGCCTGGTTCGAAGCGAGGTCTGTTCATGTAGTTTACCATTCTGATCTGAACACTGGGATCCACATCCATAGGCTCTGGACGAGGCAGTGGTTTTGGGGCCTGTGGCCTAGGTGGCGCTGACAGTAGTGGCGGGAATTGCCTATTCTGGAAAGGTCCAGGTGCCAAATCGCCTTGTAATCCTCGTACGAAGGTGTCTAGAGCTTTGTCTCTGTACATCTTCGTCATTAACAATTCTGCTTCTCTTCCTAACCCCATACAACCGATTTTGTTTAGGATTAGTGACAGGTGTTTATAAACCGTTTGATGGAATTCTTCCACTGATTGGTTAGCAGCCTGTATAAGCATCGTCATTTGATATTCTAATGTGTTAATGTCGCGTTTGTCCGCGTAATGAAGAGTCAGACACTTTGAAATCGCTAACCAGTTCAATGGGGTATTGTAGGACTCTAGTGCCATGTCAGCGTGTCCTACAATCTTATTACGTATGGTATGTAAGATACCATAGTATTTTGGGGTACCCTGGTAAGCACTGTACGCTTCTAAGATACGATCTACTCCCTTCTTCCATGAGCTGAACTCTGAAGGGTCACCTGAAAAGTCTCGGATAGTTTTTACTATATCCGGCACTCTGTCTAAGTCTCCTAAGTTCCCCGCATGCTCTGGGGCAATTACCTGGTCTGTTACGTTCGCAAATTCTTCTGAAGAATTGTGACGTCTCAACAAACCTGGCAATTGTTGTGCTAGGATTTCACTCACTGTTGCTGCTAATGCAGCTCTGTCTATGTTTTCGACCATATTTCTATTAAGTTCTTGTTCCTCCTGTCGTCTGATTCTTTGTCTACAAGCTTCTGCAGTTAGTATTGACGGCCTGATTAGGTTATTGGCGTTAGCCATGAAACGCTAAACGAATCTGGACTAAGAATGAGTTGAGTTTTAAGTGAATCAAGGGATCAAATAATGGAGCTTATTACTTTCGAAGGGTGTTAGTAAGATGTGGTTTCTTAGAAATGATTCTCTTGTGTGTGTGTTTGTTGTTTGTTTATAACCAGTGGCTGGTTTTTTCCTTTTACTTTAGAGGGTCCCTTGGGAATCGTAAAGTTGGAATCAGTTATATCACTTGTGTGATCTTTTTGTTGGATTTATAGTTTTACGATTTTTTATATCCGTTTTTGCTTAATCTATTAGTATTTTAGTTTAGTGTTAGTTGATAATTGTCTTGTTTAATCTTACAGTACTATGAGTAACTTAAATGATGTGGCTCCTCCCTCCGACGATTCGGATTTCATCCTGTTTGTCCCACGATTACTAGGGATCCTGCGATGCGTACAGGGTTGAGGGGTGGTGTGTGGCACTGCCTTCAGTCCTTGAAAATGAATGAACAAGTTAAGTTCGATTTGCCGGAGTTGATTTGAACGAACGAAAAATTTT
>JAEIGL010000174.1:22500-33300 GCA_018903715.1 Zaprionus davidi | reverse complement strand
CTGTACAATCCTTTAACATGTGCTGAAGTGATCCACATCGGAAGCAGGAACACTGCACGTTTTTGAGCAGTGTAAGATGAAGCACTCGTGAAGTTGCAGAAGACTTAATGACTACGGAAGGCTTTTCAGCATATCGATGTGATTAAGTTGTTCAATCCCCTGAGCATGATACAGTATGGCAATACTGTAGTATGTACCAATTCCCTTCAATACCCTTCAATTCCGAAGGTTTTCAAAAAATTGTCTCTAAATCCGGCAAGTTCACAGAACGGTCAATACGTAAGAAAAGTTGTCCCTATGATACTGGTTTCATCAAAAGTCGATGTCCCGCGTATCACTACCAGCATTGTCAAGACATTGTGAAAGCTCGTCCAAATATTTCTTCTTCTAAACAATTCCGATAGCAGCGACTAATTCTTCTTCTTCCTTATCAAAAATCTGCGATTTTCCTCTATTTTGCATTTGTTCACCACTGTTGCGTCCAAATCTGATTCAGAAGTATCCATAGTTATTATGCAGATGTTTTGATGCAATTATTGATAATTGCCTGAAGGTTACTTTGGACGGAAAGTATATTTATTCTCAGTTGGTAATTGCAAAAAAATGATGGCGTCGTCCTGGCTTCACTTGCGGCGTCAATTTTCAATGTTGATAAAAAATGTTTTTTTATACATTTGTAGGTTGGCAATCCCATTTCTGACGTTGTTGCATTAAATTCCTATTTGTTTTCAATAGTTGAATAGCTTTATTTCAATTTTAAATTATCTTTTTTTAATGCGTCTTATTGCCTTAAAATGTATAAATATCCGAACAACTATCGGAACTTCTTAACTTATTTTTAAACATCTGAAACAGTTTAAACAATACTGCGGAGACGAAGGAAACCAACATCACTTAGGATTACCACGTGTAAACGGAGAAGTGGAAAGACTCAATGCGATCATTGTACCTGTTTAAGATAAGCTTGCTATATATGACCTCTGTAAATGGTACAAATTTGTTATTATGGTTCAGCAAAATATAAACTCAACTTTTGTCGAAGTACCCAAAAGACGCTATTCCAACTCCTTATTGGTACCAAAATGCGGACACAAGCTGATGTGGATATACAAAGAATTCTGCACGATGAGATGAACCAAATTTTTAATTAAAACCGAGATGAAACCCGACGGAAAGTGAAGCATCAAATTTTTAAAATCAGAATAAAAACAGACACACATATAATTTACGACGGAAGATGATCGACACATACATGCTAGGAGAGTTAATTGCCAGAAGCTGTACCAAGGTGGTGGATTTCAGCTGAAGTCCATATACCAATGCCCATACAAAATCATTAACGTAAAGACGAATAACAATTATGACACAATTAAAGATGCAGCATTTAACGATGGACCAAAGAAGACGACGACGTATGCTGAATATTTAATATGAAGCCCTGGATGAGCATGAACAATGACGCATTCGAGGCGAAAGAAGTGCAAGATGTATATTAAATCAATTGTGTATTTGAACTTTAAACATTCAGTTTATACCCAAGTCCCACATATATATATTAAGTTAATAATTTATTTATAATAGATTAACGCAACAAGAATCAGCTGAGCGGAGGTACCCGGGTTATTCAATTCAAACTGAGTTGCAGTTTGCACAGAAGTAGGCAGATTTAGAACAAGGTGAAAATATTTATTAATTAAAGGATAGATTATATTAATACAGTAAAAGAAATATTGATGTATACTCACTTGAAACATGTTTGGAGTTGTTGCTGATGAAAAGTTAATAGCTTTAGATAAATGTTCTTCTGGATTATAACGACTCATATAAGCAGTTATCATAACGGTTTTGGCTGTGCCTTGCTCTCCTATCAGCAGTACCTGTTTTAATTGTTTGGCGCTGTTATGAATTAAAAATGCAGAACGAACATTATCTACATTGGGTACCAAAATTGACGCAAATTCGGGGATGTCATCTTCGGGATAAATAAACGATTCAACGCGCATATTCCAATGCTGCCACACACCATTGTCATCAACATAATATTCAAAAATTGTATCTGATCCGGAACGCTTTGGCCACACTATTCGAGATGCTATTATTATATAGCACTTTTTATATTAATTATACTCACGTAATTTTGATGGATGTTTAACCAAAAATTCTTCAAACTTTTCTCTTTCATTTATTTCCAAAACTGCACCTAATGACCACATAAGAGAAAATAAGAACATACGCTCAAGAGCTCTCTCACTTCGCGATGGTATATCTAATAACAGTCCATCAATTATATCCAGCATTTGTCGTATGTAAATTGCTTCTAATATTTTCATTTTGGCTATAAGCCTAGATTGCAGAAATGTATGCGCGTCGTCATAGACAGCCTCATAACACCGCCTATATACATCCCTTTCTTCCGGTTGTTGCTTTAATAACCATGCTTCCATATAAATTTTCCAACTTAAAACAGAAGAGCTTGTGAATACCATTCCAACGCGACTTACAGTTGCAGGGGATGCATTATCAACATTATCCGGCTCAAAAACTAGCTTTGAGTTGCCAGCCATTTTTATACGATCTCCATTGGCCAATGTTAATGTCTTATTGTCATCTAATACTGAATTTAGGTTTTCAATCCAAACAGCATCAACTGGTCCATCTAGTACAATCCAACAATTTTGATTTGGGGGGACTTTAAGAGACCGACGCCATAATGTTGAAAATATTCCATCAGTCCAATCATTTGTAGCTACATCCAAGCGTCCAAACATTTGTGGGGCGGTAATGGCCTTAGGATTCATTCTCATTTCTTTATGAAATCGGCCCATCTTTGTAAAACAACGAAGCATACAAAGGGTACAACTAGTTTTCCCTGATCCTGTGGGACCCATCAGCATAAGGCCATGCCGTACTAAAGATGTCTCATAAAGCTGAACAACTTTTAAATTCCACTCAGGATTATTACAATAACCCGATTCTTCACACACTTTTAAAATGGATCTTTGTAATTCTTTGTATACATTTGTTGTCAGTTTTATTCCCGGAAACATGTCATCTACTAATGAAACAAAAAGAACCTCATCTTCATCAATAAGTTTTGAAACATTCATGTCACGTAAAACACGCATCACGATCGTCTCTTCTGTATCACTTGGATTAGAACGTTTTTGTGATCCAAGAGTTCTTAAAACTGAAAGAATATTACGTAAGCCAAAGTCATAATGTACTTGTTTTGACAATTGTTCCTCGCACAACTTATAAAGTGTAAACATTTTTCGTGAAAGTAGTACATTTTCCTTAAAACCACAACTTGCCATTTTAACCCGAATTATTATCTGCCGATCTGGAACCATCATTGCCACAGTACGAAACATAATTTTTAGATTTTCAGGCAGCTCCTGTCTACCAGCATATCCAGGGTTCATTGTAATAAATATTCCAAACTCAGGGTTAAGTAAAACATCATCACCATCCAAGAAAATGAAAGAAATTCGTTTCTCCTTTCGAGCCGTTAGGACAATACTGAAAGTAGTTATTAAGACATAATGTTTTTATTTTCTTTTTGTGTACTTACTATATTTGTTGTGCTGCTACGGATAGAACAGGTAGCTCTATCCGATTAAACTCGTCAAAACAACCCCAAGAACCAGATTGAGCAAGTCCTTTATAAATTCGACCCAAACCACGAAAGTCCATTTGATCAGAACAATTAAATACTACTACTAATTTTCCCAGTGCACGACCCATGTCTTTTGTTGTTTCAGTCTTACCCGTTCCTGCGGGGCCAGCAGGAGCACCTCCCATACACATACCCACAGCTTGAGCCAGAGTAATGTAACACCGATCAGTTAGCGGAGTTATAGCAAGTCGCTCCGTAACACCAAGGTACTCATTTTGGTATATAAAATTAACATCAGTTATACCTACAATTATATCATCATTATCTTCGTTATAGTTAAACCTCGCTTGTTTCTGCCACTCAAAATCTCCGGCAGTTTTAATTCGCATTGTACATAAGTCATCAAAAATATCTCTTTGATGAACATGAATCGTTACCATAGTCTCAAACCGTATACGATCTAGAGAAGTAAGATCCTTAACAGTCAAATCAATAAAATAATTTAACAGAACCAAAAATTTATTATTCGTGCGTTTCATAATTGTCTTATCAGAACGACATTTCCTTAAAGCATATTCAGAATCTTTTGTCCAAAGCAGTTGCACACCAATTACACCAGCTTGACCACAAAATGATGGAAATTCTTCTGCAAAATTAAAGTCCGAATCATTAAGACTTATAGCCATGCTAGCAAGAATTGTTCTGATTGAATCCTGCATTTCCTTAAGCAATCTTCCCAACCATAATTCAACACTCCTATACATTGAACAGGATTTTCAAATTTAACCTTTTCATTGTTTGAAGAGTTCATAGCATCAATTGTATCGCTTGCTCTTTCCTGAAAGTCTACAGTAGCTATTGCATCAAATATACTTAATAAATGAGGCTGTATAGAAGAAGGATCCGACGCTTGTCCTAAAATTTCCAAAAGCACGGGGTCAGAGACAAAAAAAAAACGTGGAAATATAAGTCTCTTTGATTCTAAGTAGCCCGTTAAGCTTTTTTGGCAAGTTTCCAGTTGATCAAATAACCAGTTTAAGTTTACACCTACTGATTCGTCAGCTGTGCAACACTCTACTGCATTGGGAATTTCTCTAGCACGCATCATTATTTTAACATATGCTTTGTCAATATTTACAAAACGCTTTGCTTCCAAAGGTAGCTGCTTTGAAATATCGCCACCTACAAACACAGCTTCCAAATATATCCATAAATTTTGAACCAATAGCCATTTTTCTAAAATATCTCCAGTACTTACAAGTTTCCAAAGCCATAGCTGAATATCTTTTTTAAAGGGTGCATTGTATCGATTGGAGCTTAAAGAATTCATAATCATTAAACTATCTTCTATCAAAGATATAAGAACTAATGCTTCAGTACCTTTAAGAACTAGTTCTCCACGGTTTCTAAATTGACCCAACTGTAAGTTTAATGAAGACCAATCAGTAACAATTTGTTTAAGTTTTGCCTCTATGTCTAGCTCTTTTCCAGCTCCCACACATATATCTTCAACATCCTCTTTAAATTTTAATATTGGTGCATCAAGAAGCCTTCCAAGAGTAAATTTAGGATCATTTGGATCGAAGTTAGTTTGAAAAAGAGCATTTAATCGCACCCAATGACGCTCTTTCATTGCTTTATTAGTCATTAGCTCAAGTAATGGGCACGTTTCATTGAAATCATCAATTTTGGTCTTTAAGTCAATATAAGCAGGCCAAGTTTGCATACCCTTTGGTAACTTTCGACAACGCAGCTGAAAGTCTGCTAGCTCAATGGTGATTTTTTCGATATCTACTTCTGTCCAGGGCATTTCGTAATAATCCGATATTGACTTTAACACTTGTATATAAAGAGAATAAAGTCTATTAAGGTAGTTAAACTCTCGTTTTCTTTGATGTAGTAAAGGGTAATCAGTTATAGGCAAGCCAAAAAGCTTTTCCCCGCTACTATACATTTCAAACTTGCGCCAAAGTTCATCAAAACGGTTTTGAAATAAAAATACTCGTTCGCTCGCTTCTTTAGCCGATATTCCTTCTACCATAGGACCGTTTGCCTCAAAGCTTCTATTGAATTCGTCAAATTCTTGAACAAAAATTGAAATACCCTCATTAAGCTCTCTGAGCAATGGCTCTTCCATGTCTGCAATCCGATCCGAAGTTTTTTTTGCCTAAAACCAACAAAATATTCAAAGATCAAAAAATTTCAGATTAAAAAGAGGAAATAAGATAACGTAACAAACTTCGTGGTGGCTTGCACAACACCAATGCAATTTAAAAACGTAACTGTATGGGTGGCCACCACTGCAGTGGTTTAAATAGGACCTGAGTCCATCAATTGTTTTCTTATTTGTTAAAATCAGGGATTGTATAACATCGAAAAGATACAAATGTATTTATAATTATATTAAAATGGAGATTTTGTATAGCCAAATGCATTTTGACACAAGGCCAGAGAGCTATTAGAAATGGATCATGTTTAACATGTGTAACGCACTTAAACTAGAATGGCCTGCTGTTTTTCCGGGTCTAAATACCATAAGGGGATCTATTAGAAACGTTTTCTTCAAAAAATAGAGCTCCAAAAGAAAATGACTCTTTAACGGGGAAGTGAATGGGCTTATGTATATTTGTTTGATAAATTCCTGATGCAATATCTGTGAACATATATCAATTTTACTGATATATATCGTATGGACTCTGATGAATGAAAGGGCATAAATCACCATACTCATATTCAAGGAAGACTTATATATGTAAAGAGATACTTACATTTTCCAAAAATCTGTAAAACATTACTTGAAGACCTTCAACTTTATCAGCATCATCCTGGGGCACGAAAATGTGAAACTGAGCAAAGAGGGCATACGTCTCCACAATTAATTGCATGCTTAAGTCCATTCTATAAATTTGGAAAATACAAACAATTATTATGGGTAAATATTTAATGCTTTATTAAATTTTGCATTTAAGCAATGTCCTAACCCATAAAGTCATAGAGAAGGAATGGTGAGACTGATATTAAGATATGTATTAACAATAATTTGAAAGTCAATTCTAATTTGCAAATTTTATTATATATAAATATAAAAATAAATATTTTAATTTTTACGAGCGGAATGCGACAGTGGGATACCCTGTCACCTATGTTCTGGTGTAGTCTAATTTGTAAAATTTAAATTCTTAAACACCTGTGATCTTTAACCGATCGGATTAGGGACCGTAACGGGTATAAGTTTTATGTATAAAAATCATTATTAACGATTATTTTTTAATTGTTATCATAAAAAACTTTGAATAATGTTTATTTATGGATTTTTATTATAAAAGTCTAATTTAATGATTATTTACAAAAAATTTTTTTTTTGAAGTCTCCAAAAACCGTTATAGAAGAAGAAGAAAAATATTTTTAAAAATTCTCTAATAACTGTTATTTGTAATTTTGAAAAATAAAAGTTGTAAAATAACAGTTAGCAATGACTTTTATAAAAAAATTTAAAATAATTATTTTGCAACTTTTATTTTAAAAAATCACAAATAACGGTTATTATAAGACATTTAATTATTGATTTGAGAGGGCGTCGGGCGTGGCACCTGAAATTTAAAAAAACTTGATCACCGTATACTTTAGAATACAGGAATCTTCCTTCCAAAGCTGCTATCGCTCCCTTTTATTATAGCTGTGTTCACACTGACAGACAGACAGACAGACAGACTATCGACTCGGCTAGTGATCCTGAGCAAGAATATTTATACTTTATAGGGTCTTCCACACCTCCATCTGTCTGTTACAATTTTTTGACCATTTCGATATCCGAATTGTCTAAATAGCTGAAACCTTAAATTCAAAAAAAAGAATTTAATAAAAATGTATTGTTTTATTATGGGTTCGGAGATGTCTCCGGAGTCACCCTGTGAATTATGGCTTTCTGCTCTTTTTAAGCTTAATATATAACCTTTGTTTGCCAAAATCAAACCCTACTGGGGATGATCCAAGCGGCCGGACTATGCCAGCCTATAACCAAGTTGTCGTCAACAGGGAAAATGCTATTAAGTATCGCAGAGTAATTTAATTTTATGACCTATTTTATTTTCTCTCTTACGATTGCCTATGCCATGAAGGAGGATGTGCCCAAGGGTATTTGTTTACATCTGGGCGATATAGTGATGGCCGACCTTATCGAATGTGATTATTCAAAATTCTCACGGCGCGCTGTCAAACTGAGCTTGTTGGAAAAGAACTTTGGACAGATGAAGAATTAATATATGGGGGCGTCGGAAATTCGTAATATACCTGTGTATATACATATATGTATAATATTTCATATTAACCAAATTGCTGGAAATTGTAAGAATGGCACAGCCGCAATTCTTTTCTCATTGTCTTGAATTAGGTCCAATGGATTGCCCTGGCAAGGGCGGGATATTATACCACACGGGATATTATACGAGTACTACATGATAATAGAATTCACTAGCTTGTGCCGAACTCTACATTTAAGAAACTGAGGACCTCGTTTTAATTGCAGCCCATATAACCGTGTTAAATTAAGTTAGTTTAATAACAATGAAATACCTTGAAGACTAGTGTAACGTAGTTTAGGGCACTCGCAATGTATACTCGCACTCGTAAATATATACTTGAATCGAACGCACGCATTTTCGTTTTCGACAAGAATTTACAGCCACCAAAGTTTTTCGGTTTATAATATGGCGCCAACGGGTGTACTGTAAATCAAAAGGTATTGTGAAAGATATACATAAGTGAAGTGACACGTAAATAGTGCAAGTAGAGAACGAAAAATTCAATCACAAAGGACGCAGTGCTCGGGTTTAAATTGAAATATTGACAACTTATTGATGCTGCTGGCTTCGACGATTGCTTTTACGAGAGTGTTGTCATTAAAATGAGAGTGGGCCACAATCCGACCACACTCCCCGAATTCGCCGTCGGCATTTGCCCACAAAAGTCTACACCAAACACTCTAAAAAATATTTTTAAAAATTCTCTAATAACTGTTATTTGTTCGGAGACGGTCAGTTGGCAGATTACCCATTATTTGCCCCAACTATTTTGGCTTGTACCTAAAGCAGTGTTCGCAATTTCTCACAACTGCAATACATAAACTACGTGCATTCAGCACCCAAACTGCTGTCTTAACAACGCAACTAGAACCTTTGCACCAGCATGGTAGTGCGTAAGGTGCAAGAGTTTGCGCAAAAGGTGAATCCTTTGTCAGTAAAAAGGGGAAATTAGCCTCATAAAAGAGAGGGCCGTTACCCGAATGAGTTCAAACTTCAGGCCACTATTTTCAAATTTGTCAACGAATTAAATCTGTTTTGAGTCCTTTGTGACAGAATCGAAGCACATAATCCATTATGCGAATCAATTTTGGAAAGCTGGAGTAACGATTTATTAGTTCAAAAAAAGAATTTGGCTCAATTTCTGCCAATGGTTCCTCTCGATATTAAATCTGCCGGATTATCATCTATTGGAACGTGACGCCATATAATATCATTCGACAACTCCTGAATTTGTGCAACTCTATTTGCTACAAATGTGCTCAATGTGCAAGAATCGCCTTGTAACCAATACAACACAACCTGTGAATCCGACCAGAAATTCAAACTTTCTAAATTGAATTTCGTTAAGGTTGTCGCGATTTGGTGCCAGAGCTTGACCAGCAAGAGTGCTGCACATAGCTCTAGTCGGGGTATTGTTTTCACATTTAGTGGAGCTACCCTAGACTTTGCAGTGAGCAATGTAATGCCAACGTCTGTCTGTCATATATCTGAACCCTTTGATACGTATTTAGACATTACGTACCGGGGCATGCGGATTTTATGTAAATCACGCAATGTCATGGTAAACTTATTCCATGTTGTGTGAAGACTCATTGGAATGGCTTCATCCCACTCTATTTTCAGTCTTCACAACTCCTGCAACAACATTTTGGCCTTGGTAACAATTGGACACAGCACACCAAGAGGGTCAAACAAACGAGAAGCTGCGGACAATATGTTCCGTTACGTTGGCTTAGCCGAATCAACACTGTCCACATCGAGATGCTATTTAAATATATCCTCTTGTAACTCTGATCATAAATTTTGAGAGTCACTTCGTCACTAGCTTTTATTTTGAACGACAGATCACTACAGTTGGTTGCCCACTTGGCAAGTGGAAAACTTCCTGATTCAAATATTTTTTGAACTTCATTGCAAATAGTGTTAGGTTCTTTTACAATATCAGTAGATAATAAATGGTTCTGGTGCAAAAAGTGGAGTGAGGTGGTTTCCGGTAGAAAGGTACGTGAGGGATAAAAAGGTCAGGTGAGGGGTAAAAAGGTAAGGTGAGGGGTAAAAAAGGTGAGGTACGTGAGGTGGTCCCCTGCTACGTAGGTAAAAAGGTCAGGTGAGGGGTAAAAAAGGTTAGGTGTAATATGGGCGAGGGTTCTAGGACAATGGGCGCGGGTTCTGGTGCAAAAAGTGGTGTGAGGTGGTTTCCGCGGGTTCTAGAGTGTGTGTAAATGAAGGTAATGTGTTGTGAGGAGGAGGACTAGGTAATAAAGGATCCTAATAAACATGTTGATCGGTTATTTGTAATAGGGATAATTAATGGGTTGATAGTGTGAGCATGCGCACGTGCTTCGGGGTAAATGTGTTCGAGGGTGTGTGTGCGTGTGCGTGGAAAACTGAGCATGTATGATCGTGTTTGCATGCGCAGGTGTTAGAGGGTGAATGTGTGTACGCAGGCGCTAGTGTACAGAAGCGTGTGACTCAGGCGCTAGTGTTCAGAAGCGTGTGACTGAAGATATCTTATTGATATTTGACAGTTTGGAAGACCCTAGTTAAACAAGTTAATGTGTTCGAGGGTGTGTGTGCGTGTGCGGTATTAAAGGTTGCGAGGTGAGCGTGTGAAACTTAACAAGTGTAATATGGGTGCGGGTTCTAGGACAATGTGCGCGGGTTCTAGGACAAAAGTGGGGTGGGTAAAACTGAATGCGAATTCTAGGACAAAAAGTGGAGTGGGGTAATAAAAATGAATGAGGGTGTGTAAATGATGGCAATGGGTTGTGAGGAGGGGGATTAGGTAATAAAGGATCGATGAGTTGTTTGGGTGGATCGGTTATTTGTAGGTCATAATAGGGATAATTAGTATACAGGGGAGCATGTGAAACTGAGTATGGA
>JAEIGL010000174.1:0-10000 GCA_018903715.1 Zaprionus davidi | reverse complement strand
ACAGATAGACAGACAGATAGACAGACAGATAGACAGACAGATAGACAGACAGATAGACAGACAGATAGACAGACAGATAGACAGACAGATAGAACAGACAGATAGACAGACAGATAGACAGACAGATAGACAGACAGATAGACAGACAGATAGACAGACAGATAGACAGACAGATAGACAGACAGATAGACAGACAGATAGACAGACAGATAGACAGACAGATAGACAGACAGATAGACAGACAGATAGACAGACAGATAGACAGACAGATAGACAGACAGATAAACGAACGAATGAACGAACAGATAGACAGACAGATAGACGAACGAAGAACAGATGAACAGACAGATGAACGAACGAATGAACGAAGACAGATAGACAGACAGATAGACAGACAGATAGACAGACAGATATAGACAGACAGATAGACAGACGAACAGATAGACAAACAGATGAACAGACAGATAGACAGACAGATAAGACAGACAGATAGACAGACAGATAGACAGACAGATAGACAGACAGATAGACAGACAGATGAACAGACAGATAGACAGACAGATAGACAGACAGATAGACAGACAGATAGACAGACAGATAGACAGACAGATAGACAGACAGATAGACAGACAGATAGACAGACAGATAGACAGACAGATAGACAGACAGATAGACAGACAGATAGACAGACAGATAGACAGACAGATAGACAGACAGATAGACAGACAGATAGACAGACAGATAGACAGACAGATAGACAGACAGATAGACAGACAGATAGACAGACAGATAGACAGACAGACAGATAGACAGACAGATAGACAGACAGATAGACAGACAGATAGACAGACAGATAGACAGACAGATAGACAGACAGATAGACAGACAGATAGACAGACAGATAGACAGACAGATAGACAGACAGATAGACAGACAGATAGACAGACAGATAGACAGACAGATAGACAGACAGATAGACAGACAGATAGACAGACAGATAGACAGACAGATAGACAGACAGATAGACAGACAGATAGACAGACAGATAGACAGACAGATAGACAGACAGATAGACAGACAGATAGACAGACAGATAGACAGACAGATAGACAGACAGATAGACAGACAGATAGACAGACAGATAGACAGACAGATAGACAGACAGATAGACAGACAGATAGACAGACAGATAGACAGACAGATAGACAGACAGATAGACAGACAGATAGACAGACAGATAGACAGACAGATAGACAGACAGATAGACAGACAGATAGACAGACAGATAGACAGACAGATAGACAGACAGATAGACAGACAGATAGACAGACAGATAGACAGACAGATAGACAGACAGATAGACAGACAGATAGACAGACAGATAGACAGACAGATAGACAGACAGATAGACAGACAGATAGACAGACAGATAGACAGACAGATAGACAGACAGATAGACAGACAGATAGACAGACAGATAGACAGACAGATAGACAGACAGATAGACAGACAGATAGACAGACAGATAGACAGACAGATAGACAGACAGATAGACAGACAGATAGACAGACAGATAGACAGACAGATAGACAGACAGATAGACAGACAGATAGACAGACAGATAGACAGACAGATAGACAGACAGATAGACAGACAGATAGACAGACAGATAGACAGACAGATAGACAGACAGATAGACAGACAGATAGACAGACAGATAGACAGACAGATAGACAGACAGATAGACAGACAGATAGACAGACAGATAGACAGACAGATAGACAGACAGATAGACAGACAGATAGACAGACAGATAGACAGACAGATAGACAGACAGATAGACAGACAGATAGACAGACAGATAGACAGACAGATAGACAGACAGATAGACAGACAGATAGACAGACAGATAGACAGACAGATAGACAGACAGATAGACAGACAGATAGACAGACAGATAGACAGACAGATAGACAGACAGATAGACAGACAGATAGACAGACAGATAGACAGACAGATAGACAGACAGATAGACAGACAGATAGACAGACAGATAGACAGACAGATAGACAGACAGATAGACAGACAGATAGACAGACAGATAGACAGACAGATAGACAGACAGATAGACAGACAGATAGACAGACAGATAGACAGACAGATAGACAGACAGATAGACAGACAGATAGACAGACAGATAGACAGACAGATAGACAGACAGATAGACAGACAGATAGACAGACAGATAGACAGACAGATAGACAGACAGATAGACAGACAGATAGACAGACAGATAGACAGACAGATAGACAGACAGATAGACAGACAGATAGACAGACAGATAGACAGACAGATAGACAGACAGATAGACAGACAGATAGACAGACAGATAGACAGACAGATAGACAGACAGATAGACAGACAGATAGACAGACAGATAGACAGACAGATAGACAGACAGATAGACAGACAGATAGACAGACAGATAGACAGACAGATAGACAGACAGATAGACAGACAGATAGACAGACAGATAGACAGACAGATAGACAGACAGATAGACAGACAGATAGACAGACAGATAGACAGACAGATAGACAGACAGATAGACAGACAGATAGACAGACAGATAGACAGACAGATAGACAGACAGATAGACAGACAGATAGACAGACAGATAGACAGACAGATAGACAGACAGATAGACAGACAGATAGACAGACAGATAGACAGACAGATAGACAGACAGATAGACAGACAGATAGACAGACAGATAGACAGACAGATAGACAGACAGATAGACAGACAGATAGACAGACAGATAGACAGACAGATAGACAGACAGATAGACAGACAGATAGACAGACAGATAGACAGACAGATAGACAGACAGATAGACAGACAGATAGACAGACAGATAGACAGACAGATAGACAGACAGATAGACAGACAGATAGACAGACAGATAGACAGACAGATAGACAGACAGATAGACAGACAGATAGACAGACAGATAGACAGACAGATAGACAGACAGATAGACAGACAGATAGACAGACAGATAGACAGACAGATAGACAGACAGATAGACAGACAGATAGACAGACAGATAGACAGACAGATAGACAGACAGATAGACAGACAGATAGACAGACAGATAGACAGACAGATAGACAGACAGATAGACAGACAGATAGACAGACAGATAGACAGACAGATAGACAGACAGATAGACAGACAGATAGACAGACAGATAGACAGACAGATAGACAGACAGATAGACAGACAGATAGACAGACAGATAGACAGACAGATAGACAGACAGATAGACAGACAGATAGACAGACAGATAGACAGACAGATAGACAGACAGATAGACAGACAGATAGACAGACAGATAGACAGACAGATAGACAGACAGATAGACAGACAGATAGACAGACAGATAGACAGACAGATAGACAGACAGATAGACAGACAGATAGACAGACAGATAGACAGACAGATAGACAGACAGATAGACAGACAGATAGACAGACAGATAGACAGACAGATAGACAGACAGATAGACAGACAGATAGACAGACAGATAGACAGACAGATAGACAGACAGATAGACAGACAGATAGACAGACAGATAGACAGACAGATAGACAGACAGATAGACAGACAGATAGACAGACAGATAGACAGACAGATAGACAGACAGATAGACAGACAGATAGACAGACAGATAGACAGACAGATAGACAGACAGATAGACAGACAGATAGACAGACAGATAGACAGACAGATAGACAGACAGATAGACAGACAGATAGACAGACAGATAGACAGACAGATAGACAGACAGATAGACAGACAGATAGACAGACAGATAGACAGACAGATAGACAGACAGATAGACAGACAGATAGACAGACAGATAGACAGACAGATAGACAGACAGATAGACAGACAGATAGACAGACAGATAGACAGACAGATAGACAGACAGATAGACAGACAGATAGACAGACAGATAGACAGACAGATAGACAGACAGATAGACAGACAGATAGACAGACAGATAGACAGACAGATAGACAGACAGATAGACAGACAGATAGACAGACAGATAGACAGACAGATAGACAGACAGATAGACAGACAGATAGACAGACAGATAGACAGACAGATAGACAGACAGATAGACAGACAGATAGACAGACAGATAGACAGACAGATAGACAGACAGATAGACAGACAGATAGACAGACAGATAGACAGACAGATAGACAGACAGATAGACAGACAGATAGACAGACAGATAGACAGACAGATAGACAGACAGATAGACAGACAGATAGACAGACAGATAGACAGACAGATAGACAGACAGATAGACAGACAGATAGACAGACAGATAGACAGACAGATAGACAGACAGATAGACGAGACAGATAGACAGACAGATAGACAGACAGATAGACAGACAGATAGACAGACAGATAGACAGACAGATAGACAGACAGATAGACAGACAGATAGACAGACAGATAGACAGACAGATAGACAGACAGATAGACAGACAGATAGACAGACAGATAGACAGACAGATAGACAGACAGATAGACAGACAGATAGACAGACAGATAGACAGACAGATAGACAGACAGATAGACAGACAGATAGACAGACAGATAGACAGACAGATAGACAGACAGATAGACAGACAGATAGACAGACAGATAGACAGACAGATAGACAGACAGATAGACAGACAGATAGACAGACAGATAGACAGACAGATAGACAGACAGATAGACAGACAGATAGACAGACAGATAGACAGACAGATAGACAGACAGATAGACAGACAGATAGACAGACAGATAGACAGACAGATAGACAGACAGATAGACAGACAGATAGACAGACAGATAGACAGACAGATAGACAGACAGATAGACAGACAGATAGACAGACAGATAGACAGACAGATAGACAGACAGATAGACAGACAGATAGACAGACAGATAGACAGACAGATAGACAGACAGATAGACAGACAGATAGACAGACAGATAGACAGACAGATAGACAGACAGATAGACAGACAGATAGACAGACAGATAGACAGACAGATAGACAGACAGATAGACAGACAGATAGACAGACAGATAGACAGACAGATAGACAGACAGATAGACAGACAGATAGACAGACAGATAGACAGACAGATAGACAGACAGATAGACAGACAGATAGACAGACAGATAGACAGACAGATAGACAGACAGATAGACAGACAGATAGACAGACAGATAGACAGACAGATAGACAGACAGATAGACAGACAGATAGACAGACAGATAGACAGACAGATAGACAGACAGATAGACAGACAGATAGACAGACAGATAGACAGACAGATAGACAGACAGATAGACAGACAGATAGACAGACAGATAGACAGACAGATAGACAGACAGATAGACAGACAGATAGACAGACAGATAGACAGACAGATAGACAGACAGATAGACAGACAGATAGACAGACAGATAGACAGACAGATAGACAGACAGATAGACAGACAGATAGACAGACAGATAGACAGACAGATAGACAGACAGATAGACAGACAGATAGACAGACAGATAGACAGACAGATAGACAGACAGATAGACAGACAGATAGACAGACAGATAGACAGACAGATAGACAGACAGATAGACAGACAGATAGACAGACAGATAGACAGACAGATAGACAGACAGATAGACAGACAGATAGACAGACAGATAGACAGACAGATAGACAGACAGATAGACAGACAGATAGACAGACAGATAGACAGACAGATAGACAGACAGATAGACAGACAGATAGACAGACAGATAGACAGACAGATAGACAGACAGATAGACAGACAGATAGACAGACAGATAGACAGACAGATAGACAGACAGATAGACAGACAGATAGACAGACAGATAGACAGACAGATAGACAGACAGATAGACAGACAGATAGACAGACAGATAGACAGACAGATAGACAGACAGATAGACAGACAGATAGACAGACAGATAGACAGACAGATAGACAGACAGATAGACAGACAGATAGACAGACAGATAGACAGACAGATAGACAGACAGATAGACAGACAGATAGACAGACAGATAGACAGACAGATAGACAGACAGATAGACAGACAGATAGACAGACAGATAGACAGACAGATAGACAGACAGATAGACAGACAGATAGACAGACAGATAGACAGACAGATAGACAGACAGATAGACAGACAGATAGACAGACAGATAGACAGACAGATAGACAGACAGATAGACAGACAGATAGACAGACAGATAGACAGACAGATAGACAGACAGATAGACAGACAGATAGACAGACAGATAGACAGACAGATAGACAGACAGATAGACAGACAGATAGACAGACAGATAGACAGACAGATAGACAGACAGATAGACAGACAGATAGACAGACAGATAGACAGACAGATAGACAGACAGATAGACAGACAGATAGACAGACAGATAGACAGACAGATAGACAGACAGATAGACAGACAGATAGACAGACAGATAGACAGACAGATAGACAGACAGATAGACAGACAGATAGACAGACAGATAGACAGACAGATAGACAGACAGATAGACAGACAGATAGACAGACAGATAGACAGACAGATAGACAGACAGATAGACAGACAGATAGACAGACAGATAGACAGACAGATAGACAGACAGATAGACAGACAGATAGACAGACAGATAGACAGACAGATAGACAGACAGATAGACAGACAGATAGACAGACAGATAGACAGACAGATAGACAGACAGATAGACAGACAGATAGACAGACAGATAGACAGACAGATAGACAGACAGATAGACAGACAGATAGACAGACAGATAGACAGACAGATAGACAGACAGATAGACAGACAGATAGACAGACAGATAGACAGACAGATAGACAGACAGATAGACAGACAGATAGACAGACAGATAGACAGACAGATAGACAGACAGATAGACAGACAGATAGACAGACAGATAGACAGACAGATAGACAGACAGATAGACAGACAGATAGACAGACAGATAGACAGACAGATAGACAGACAGATAGACAGACAGATAGACAGACAGATAGACAGACAGATAGACAGACAGATAGACAGACAGATAGACAGACAGATAGACAGACAGATAGACAGACAGATAGACAGACAGATAGACAGACAGATAGACAGACAGATAGACAGACAGATAGACAGACAGATAGACAGACAGATAGACAGACAGATAGACAGACAGATAGACAGACAGATAGACAGACAGATAGACAGACAGATAGACAGACAGATAGACAGACAGATAGACAGACAGATAGACAGACAGATAGACAGACAGATAGACAGACAGATAGACAGACAGATAGACAGACAGATAGACAGACAGATAGACAGACAGATAGACAGACAGATAGACAGACAGATAGACAGACAGATAGACAGACAGATAGACAGACAGATAGACAGACAGATAGACAGACAGATAGACAGACAGATAGACAGACAGATAGACAGACAGATAGACAGACAGATAGACAGACAGATAGACAGACAGATAGACAGACAGATAGACAGACAGATAGACAGACAGATAGACAGACAGATAGACAGACAGATAGACAGACAGATAGACAGACAGATAGACAGACAGATAGACAGACAGATAGACAGACAGATAGACAGACAGATAGACAGACAGATAGACAGACAGATAGACAGACAGATAGACAGACAGATAGACAGACAGATAGACAGACAGATAGACAGACAGATAGACAGACAGATAGACAGACAGATAGACAGACAGATAGACAGACAGATAGACAGACAGATAGACAGACAGATAGACAGACAGATAGACAGACAGATAGACAGACAGATAGACAGACAGATAGACAGACAGATAGACAGACAGATAGACAGACAGATAGACAGACAGATAGACAGACAGATAGACAGACAGATAGACAGACAGATAAACAAACAAATAAACAGACAAATAAACAAACAAATAAACAAACAAATAAACAGACAAATAAACAGACAAACAAACAAACAAATAAACAGACAAAAACAAACAAATAGACAAACAAATAAACAAACAAACAAACAGACAAATAAACAAACAAATAAACAAACAAATAAACAAACAAATAAACAAACAAATAAACAAACAAAGAAACAGACAAATAAACAAACAAATAAACAAACAAATAAACAGACAAACAGACAAACAAATAGACAAACAAATAAACAAACAAACAAACAAACAAATAAACAAACAAATAAACAAACAGATAGACGAACGAACAGACAGAATGAACGAACGAACAGACAGATAGACAGACAAAGATAGACAGACAGACGAATGAACAGAAGACACGATGAACAGACAGACAGATGAACAGACGACAGATAGACAGACAGATAGACAGACAGACAGACAGACAGATAGAACGAACGAATGAACAGACAGAATGAACGAACAGATAGACAAACAGATAGACAGACAGATAGAACAGACAGATAGACAGACAGATAGACAGACAGATAGACAGACAGATAGAACAGACAGATAGACAGACAGATAGACAGACAGATAGACAGACAGATAGACAGACAGATAGACAGACAAATGAACAGACAGATAGACAGACAGATAAACAGACAAATAGAACAGACAGATAGACAGACAGATAGACGAGACAGATAAGACAGACAAATGAACAGAACAGAAAGAACGAACGAATGAACCAGACAGATAGACAGACAAGATAAACAGACAAATGAACGAACGAATGAACAGACAAATAGACAGACAGATTGAACGAACAGATAGACAGACAGATAGACAGACAGATAACGACAGACAGATAGACAGACAGATAGACAGACAGATGAACAGACAGATAGACAGAACAGATAAACAGACAGATAGACAGACAGATAAGACAGACAGATAGACAGACAGATAGACAGACAGATAGACGAACAAATGAACGAACGAATGACAGACAGATAGACAGACAGATAGACAGACAGATAGACAGACAGATAGACAGACAGATGAACAGACAGACAGATAGAACAAGACAGATAGACAGACAGATAGACAGACAGATAGACAGACAGATAAACAGACAGATAAGACAGACAGATAGACAGACAGATAGACAGACGAATGACGAACGAAGAACAGATGGACGAACGAATGAACGAACGAATGAACAGACAAGATAGACGAAGAACGAATGAGACAGACAGATAGACAGACAAGACAGATAACAAAGACAGAACAGACAGAACAGACAGACAGATAGACAGACAGATAGACAGACAGATAGAACAGACAGATAGACAGACAGATAGACAGACAGATGAACAGACAAAAGACAGACAGATAGACAGACAGATAGACAGACAGATAGAACAGACAGATAGACAGACAGATAGACAGACAGATAGACAGACAGATAGACAGACAGATAGACAGACAGATAGACAGACAGATAGACAGACAGATAGACAGACAGATAGACAGACAGATAGACAGACAGATAGACAGACAGATAAACAAACAGATAGACAAACAGATAAACAGACAGATAGACAGACAGATAGACAGACAGATAGACAGACAGATAGACAGACAGATAGACAGACAGATAGACAGACAGATAGACAGACAGATAGACAGACAGATAGACAGACAGATAGACAGACAGATAGACAGACAGATAGACAGACAGATAGACAGACAGATAGACAGACAGATAGACAGACAGATAGACAGACAGATAGACAGACAGATAGACAGACAGATAGACAGACAGATAGACAGACAGATAGACAGACAGATAGACAGACAGATAGACAGACAGATAGACAGACAGATAG
>JAEIGL010000274.1:0-16594 GCA_018903715.1 Zaprionus davidi | reverse complement strand
AACGAAAACATTATGGAAATATTATTTCATGTAATCCCGAATGAGCAATTGAGGAGTGATATTCTGATAGGGCGAGAGATACTCAAACAAGGCTTTTACGTAATTTTGACATCCGATAATTTTAAAGTAGTAAAATCAAAAACTGTTAATAATTGTTCCGTTGCTGAGCGATCGTTTACCTTGTCCGATATCGACACCGAATTAGTCGACAATGAGAAAGCTAAATTAATCGAGCTACTTGAAAAGCACTCAACTTCATTTACCAATGGGATACCTCACACCCGAGTAAATACGGGTGAAATGAAAATCCGTTTAATTGATCCAACTAAAACTGTCCAGCGCCGACCTTACAGACTTAGCCCCGAAGAAAGAGAAATAGTGCGTATGCAAGTGAGCGAATTGATAAGGTGTAATATTGCTCGCCCAAGATTGTTCTCCCTTTGCGAGCCCCATCTTGCTCGTAAAAAGAAGAATGGCACCGACCGTTTGTGTGTCGATTATAGAGAGCTAAACTCAAACACGATTTCGGATAAATACCCCTTACCGCTTATTAGCGATCAAATTGCTAGACTTCGCGGAGCAAATTACTTCACATGTTTAGATATGGCGAGTGGCTTCCACCAAATCCCGATTCACCCTGAATCCGTGGAATATACTGCATTTGTGACCCCAGACGGTCAATTTGAATTTCTTACAATGCCTTTTGGCCTCAAAAATGCGCCATCTGTTTTCCAGCGCGCAGTCATAAATGCACTTGGTAACCTTGCTAATTCTTTTGTAATAGTTTACATGGACGACATAATGGTGGTATCGCCCACCAAGGAATTGGCTTTGGAAAGGCTTACAACTGTTTTGGATGTTCTTGCAAAGGCTGGTTTTACCTTTAATCTTTCTAAATGTAGTTTTCTCAAAACAACGGTCCAGTATTTGGGCTATGAAGTGCGAGCTGGGGAGATTCGCCCGAATGTGCGAAAGATAGCTTCATTAAGCTCCTTGCCTCCCTCCTCAAACTGTCTCCGGCGTTAGACAATTCATTGGCCTGGCCTCATACTTTCGCAAATTCGTTCCTGGATTCTCCCAACTTATGAAACCTTTGCATTCACATTCGTCTGGTAACGGCAAGATTACATGGAGCGCTGAGCTAGAAGAGATCAGACTCAAAGTTGTGACGATCCTCACTAATGAGCCCGTTTTGGTCATTTTCGACCCGCAACATCCTATAGAGCTGCACACTGATGCAAGTGCATGTGGATATGGAGCGATACTTTTACACCGTATAGAAAGTAAACCCCATGTAATCGAATACTTCAGCAAAACAACTACCTCTGTTGAATCTAGATATCACTCTTATGAGCTTGAAACCTTGGCAGTGGTAAATGCCGTTAAACATTTTCGCCATTACCTAATTGGCCGTGAGTTCGTTGTCTATACCGACTGTAATTCATTAAAAGCTTCTCGCACAAAAGTAGATTTAACCCCCAGAGTTCACCGGTGGTGGGCCTACTTACAATCGTTTAATTTTGAAATTCAGTATAGAGAGGGTAAGCGTATGGCTCATGTCGATTTCCTATCAAGAAATCCTTTACCATTCGAACACATTCAGTTAATGAACAAGATTCCCGAAAAACGAGTAAATCTGTCCGAAATTTCAAGTACTTGGCTTCTTGCTGAGCAACGATTAGACCCCGAGATAACAGCAATTGTTAACAAATTGGAGTCAGATGAGTTGGCCGAAAACCTCGCCAAAACGTATGATCTGCGAAAAGGCGTACTATATCGCAAGGTCCAAAGACTAGGTAGAACAAGTTGTTTACCAGTTGTACCCAGAGCTTTCAAATGGTCAGTAATTAACCAGGTACACGAGTCGATTATGCATTTAGGATGGCAAAAGACACTTGATAAAGTGTACCAGTATTACTGGTTCGCTAAAATGAACAAGTATGTCCGCAAATTTGTTTCAAACTGTATTACTTGTCGGACTGTGAAATCATCGTCTGGGAAGGTTCAGGCAGAACTTCACTCTATCCCGAAGACAAGTATACCGTGGCATACCATTCATATAGATATAACGGGAAAATTAAGTGGCAAGAGCGATAAGAAAGAATATCTTATTGTTCAGATCGATGCCTAATGAGTTAAACGAGAATATAGAGAAATAGTTGAATGAAGAGAAAATCCCGCCAATGAGTTCTTTTGTGAACGAGAGATATCCGTCTAGGTGAGACGATGAATTGTGAGTTATCCGTCTATGTGAGACGATGAATTGTGAGTTATCCGTCGAGGTGAGACGATGAATAAGTAATAAAGAGTTATCCGTCTAGCGAGACGAAGAGATATCTGTATCACCTGTTGTTTGTAACAAGAGAGATCCGTCCAGGAGAGACGATGAGTTTGCATTGTATTAATAATTAAGTGTGTGTGAACTGGCGGAAGATCGATACTAGCAATCGGTAAATGATAATGCTAAGATAAGTTGTAAGCTGATGTATTACTGATCGATGAAACTGAATTTGAAAATAGAATAAGTTATCTCAGCAACAATGAAATGTAAGTTGTTTGCTCCTTCACAGAATTAAGAAATTATGAAATTACACCTAATAAAGTCAAATTAATGACATGAAATAGTATTGAGGAGTGATGAAAGTATGTGATCTTGATACCCTGGTATCTCGGTATCAAAAGCTTACACGAGGTCGTGTAAATGTCAGAATGGCCGTGTCGGGGCGAAAATAATGTGTATGCGCTTGGTCGTTATTTACTTCTTCTCCATGTTCCTTCTGCTGTTATTCGTTTTCCTATTCATTGTCAATGTGTGAGTATGAATAGATGAATTATCTATAAACGGGACTCTGCTAGAATGAGAGCGATATAGCTGTTGCTGAACGTGGCCACTTGCGCTGCTTGGTTATAGTGAGAGAGAGAGACATAATGAAAAGGGAATGCCAAAAAATGGAAAAGACAAAAGGCAGTCTGTACGAAACGAGGCATTAAGTGTTGAGAAGCCAAAGTAGACGCAAGTGGACTCGTTAAACGCGCGCAGCTTATAAATTGAGTGGTGAAGGTCATCATGAGTGACGCCGATATGGACGGACGAACGTACGACGAGGCTCCTGGCACCAACAACCCGACATATATAAATTTGCTATACTTGAACTATATAATAACAGTTTGCATACATATGTAGAATCGCAGATTTTAATACGTGTCGTATTTGATGTTTAAATACAAACAAACAGATATTATGCGTACATGAGTGCTATATGTATGAATAGCCCTCATATACGCATAATATAACATACATATATACAATCTTCATACAGACATCTGCTATGCAACTGCTAGTGTCTCTTTCTCTAGTCAGAGGGGACCCTGGATGCGGCTAGTTATCATTCGGTTGGCGTGGTTCGATGACTAGAAACTGTGTTAAGATAAATAGAGAACAATTTATAGCTTTACAAAAAAAAATAGTCCCGTTGCCTTTTTCAGATTGATGATACAAGTTAGAAATGTACTGACGTCATTCAAATGATGACGAGGCTGCTATAGGTATTGGTGCAGCCCGCCTTCTTTACCCTCCCTTCCATGATTTCCTTTCGGCGACGTTCATAGGAAATCCCTAGACAAGTCAGCTGATCTGCAGGCTCAGCCCATTTTCATCCAAAGAAACATTTTATTATTTTTAGTTAAACATTATAAACATAATTCATTTATTTATAATTAGGATAGATAGAGTTAATTGTCTTAACATGATACTATAACAAAGTAGTACAAGAGTGTTGCAACAATTTATTCTTCTTTTTCTTTTTCTATTTAATTCAAATATTTGTTTTTCCTTTCAGGTATTAACTTTCGATTTAGATAATATGAGTCTAGATATATGTTTCATTTCAGAATTTAAAGTTTCAAAAAACAAATATGGTAATAAATTTGTCATAGGGCATTTTCTCTTCATTCGTTTTTACTTTTCTATTTTGTTTTTCGATTTCAACATTTTCTTTATTTTAATAGGTCTAAGTTACTAATATTTGGGCCAGTGAATTGAATAATTAACTTAGTAAATCATATCGTGTGCAATAAAAGTCTCTTTCACTTACCCCGACAAGATCCTTGGTACCAAGTTGATGTACGGTGTGCGTTGCTGTTTTGTTACAAGATAATAATATTTATGGCACACACATAATTATCAATTCACTGATAAGGAGCTGATCATATAATTTTTCTCTATATTCGTATTTCTTTATACGTGGTCAGTTAAGCATACTGCATTTGCCTAATGGCCAAAGAGAGTGTTTAAAGAAACTTGACAACAGTGAAGTGGTAGACAAATTATTCAGCCGATTTCAGAAATTAAATTTAAGAACCTTTTAGATTTTTCTATACATACATAATATGAATGCTTTTAATTTGACGTTCTTTGTTTTAGTAATTTTTTTGTAAATTCGATTTTAAATTTTTAAACACTTTTTCATTTAAAACAATTTTAGAATATTTGTTTGTTTATAGATTATTTTTCTTTTGCTCGTTCACTTTGGTTGTTAGTTTTGTTTGCCACAGTCTTAGAGGGATTGTTTTAAAATTCGCATTTTTAATAATTTCAGATTTGTATTGTTAAATTTTTGCTGTTATCGAAAGGTGATTAAACATTATCTTGTTGAAACTGTATGCTTTTTTTTAATTGCTTTACACTACATTTTAAACATAAAAAATAAATAGATTTGACTTACGGTGATTCCGTCGGCGAAAGATCGATCTCTGGCTCGGCACCTGTTTGCTTAAAGTTTATTAAAATATAGTATTAAAGCAAACGATAAATTAAATGAACCTTTCTATATAATTATTCCTATTATTATTATTCCTATCATTATTATTTCTATTATTATTACTCCTATTCTTTCCGCTCTCATAAAAATATGTTGTAAAATTCGAGGTAACCATCAGACAAGTATATCCATTTAAATTTGTCAAGGAGTTGATCGTTACTCAAGGCTCTACTCAAGGCCTACAGGACAGGAGACCACCTCACGTACCTACCTTTATACCCCTCACGTACCGACCTTTTTATCCCTTACGTACCTTTTTATCCCTTACGTACCTTTTTTACCGGAAACCATCTCACTCCACTTTTTGTCCTAGAAAATCCCTCACTCCACTTTTCGTCCCAGAACCCACATTATATATCTACTGCTACTAAGCTGACTCCTTATGAACTGTTTTCGGGACGTACACACGTATTCCAGCAAACCATTAAATTTGACGACTATCTACATCTACAAAAATTTAACGAAAAATTTAACAAAAATTTCACGTACCTACCTTTATACCTCTCACGTACCGACCTTTTTATCCCTTACGTACCTTTTTATCCCTTACGTACCTTTTTTACCGGAAACCATCTCACTCCACTTTTTGTCCTAGAAAATCCCTCACTACACTTTTCGTCCCAGAACCCACATTATATATCTACTGCTACTAAGCTGACTCCTTATGAACTGTTTTCGGGACGTACACACGTATTCCAGCAAACCATTAAATTTTACGACTATCTACATCTACAAAAATTTAACGAATTTCAAAAGACAATATACCCTAAAGTATGTGAACTAGTTCAAAACAACAAGGTTCATAACATTGGAAAGTTAAATCAAGGAAGGAAAGAAGCTATCCAAGTAGAAACAGAAGACGTAGTATTTCGTTACCTTTACTACCAGCAAAAGACAAAAAATTCATAAATCTAAAATTAAGACCCAATTAGGACGCAAGTAGAGAATTCCAAATATAAACTGAATAATAACAAACATACATGGATACGATAAACAGTAAACTCAAATTGCTAAAGAAATAAATAATGTAAATAACAAAAAAAATTTTTGGAAGGTACAGTAAAGTAAAGTGTAAAGTAAACGCTAATCTAGATTTGACTATGTTACGCGTAAATAAATTGCAGAAACCTTATTAGTGCGAAACTAAAATAATTCCTAAGTTTATATAAAAATACAAAAAGTCATGAAATCAAAATAATAAAATGTTTCTTACTTAATTTCCCTTTTATGTTAAAATACCTATGTTTACATTAGACATTAATCAGTTAACAAATTAATTCATTCCGTACCTATTAATAACACACAAATTATTGTTACATCAAACTGTATAACTTTATAGCGAGTAAGAACACACAAACATTGTAATTCAAGGAAGAATATAATAGAATTCATCATGTAAATATGTGAGACCTGCAAAAAGCTATCTTCAATACATCTAACCATGAGGACATCGTCAACATCATAACCCTGGAGCTACCGAACTTACTCAACAATCTGTCAGAAGCTGGTTCCAATTTCGACAAGGATTATGGAAGACAAATACGGAGCTTCACGATAGAATGGAACGCACCTTAAAGTACCGCGGGAATTGTACCTTTGCAATAACAAAGAATGACAATCTTCATCCAGGCCTCATCACCACCCATACCCGATCACGCCATTCCTTCGTTATGGCCCTCTCTTTAGTCTTGGGGGGATGAGTTACCACTACACATTCCCCACCCCCTGAAACCGTTCAGATTCTGTTGAATGACAACGGCATCAAGGGCCACAACAACAACAGCTTCGTAGGAGCGGGCTTGAATGTACAATTGTTTCACGAAGTAGCCAACTTCGATCATCAGCATTCATCGCTGACTAACTTGGTGATCGAAGGCAGTTTCATCTCCACACTGCTAGAACTTGTTGGAAATTCTAGTGGTGCCGAGGTGGAAACCAATTCAATAAACCAAGCATATCTCTTATGCGCCTTTTAACTAAGTGCAACTGCAATCAGGAATTCTCGCAGAAGAATTCAATGCAGTATTAAGTTCAAACACAACAAAGAGACATGCTTGGTTTATTGAATTGGTTTCCACCTCGGCACCACTAGAATTCCCAAGTGTTCTTGTTGTGTTTGACAAAATATCGACTAGATAAGCTATGATGCAGAAATCGAACCGATATTGACCTTGAGTCAGCTAAAATGTTATTAACAAATGCAGGTCGTAAGCCACGCTTATTTAATTTATATATATATATGTCGGGGCGAAAATAATGTGTATGCGCTTGGTCGTTATTTACTTCTGCTCTATGTTCCTTCTGCTGTTATTCGTTTTCCTATTCATTGTCAATGTGTGAGTATGAATAGATGAATTATCTATAAACGGGACTCTGCTAGAATGAGAGCGATATAGCTGTTGCTGAACGTGGCCACTTGCGCTGCTTGGTTATAGTGAGAGAAAGAGACATAATGAAAAGGGAATGCCAAAAAATGGAAAAGACAAAAGACAGTCTGTACGAAACGAGGCATTAAGTGTTGAGAAGCCAAAGTAGACGCAAGTGGACTCGTTAAACGCGCGCAGCTTATAAATTGAGTGGTGAAGGTCATCATGAGTGACGCCGATATGGACGGACGAACGTACGACGAGGCTCCTGGCACCAACAACCCGACATACGAAGTGGGATCTGTGCCACATCCTGCATTTTCTGAGGAGCAGTGGCGTGCAGTGGTCGAAATGCAAAATCGGAATATGGCTGAACTCGTAAAAATCATGCAAGTGACGCCGGCACGCGAGCAGCAACCTAGCTATGAAGTTAAGCTACCCAAATTTAACCCTGAAGCTGCATGTGTTGAGGCAGGAAAGTGGTGTTCAACAACCGATATAATTCTGTCTGAGCACCCCCTTCAAGGAAGTAAATTAATCATGGCACTTAGCAACTGTATGGAGGGAAGTGCATCTCAGTGGCTCACACAAATTGCATACCAAGGTATGACTTGGCAAGAGTTCCAGGAATTATTTCTGCAGCGCTTTGAAACCGAAGAGACGCCGGCCGCTACGTTTTTGAATTTACTCAACAGCCGCCCGAGTGGCGCCGAATGTTACGCGGTATATGCGAGTCGGTTGGTGACGACGCTGACTACGAAATGGCGAAATATGGGAACAGAAGAAATTGCCGTTACAACTGTTCTTGCGCATATGGCAAACATTGACAGTAGTTTGCAACGCGTTCTCTTCACATCCAATGTGCGCACCAGAAGTAAGCTACAGGCGGAGTTAAAAGCGTTTACGTTCGACAAGAAGCGACATGCTCGAGATAACAACCCTGGACCTAACCAGAAGAACCATAAGGGATCGCCAGTTGTATGTCACTTTTGTTCAAAGCCGGGACATCGAATTGCTGAATGCCGAAGTAAAATGCGACAAGATAGAGAGGCGAAACCGCAGCGTGAAAAATCAAATGTCACGTGCTATCGGTGCGGCGAATTGGGACATTTCTCCAACAAGTGCCCGAAAAACGGAAGTGCAGTCAAGCAAGATGTGACTCAACATAAGACTGTTAACCAATGTTGTGTGACTGAGCCAAAGGGAAACTTGCATCAACGAGGTGAGATCTATCCAATTTGCTTCGATTCCGGTGCAGAGTGTTCCCTTATTAAAGACGACATTAGTAATAAGCTATCTGGTAAACGTATAAACAATATTGTAATGATAAAAGGTATTGGTGGTGGCAGTGTATGCAGTACATTGCAAATCTTGAGTGAAGTTACTATAAACGAAAACATTATGGAAATATTATTTCATGTAATCCCGAATGAGCAATTGAGGAGTGATATTCTGATAGGGCGAGAGATACTCAAACAAGGCTTTTACGTAATTTTGACATCCGATAATTTTAAAGTAGTAAAATCAAAAACTGTTAATAATTGTTCCGTTGCTGAGCGATCGTTTACCTTGTCCGATATCGACACCGAATTAGTCGACAATGAGAAAGCTAAATTAATCGAGCTACTTGAAAAGCACTCAACTTCATTTACCAATGGGATACCTCACACCCGAGTAAATACGGGTGAAATGAAAATCCGTTTAATTGATCCAACTAAAACTGTCCAGCGCCGACCTTACAGACTTAGCCCCGAAGAAAGAGAAATAGTGCGTATGCAAGTGAGCGAATTGATAAGGTGTAATATTGCTCGCCCAAGTTGTTCTCCCTTTGCGAGCCCCATCTTGCTCGTAAAAAAGAAGAATGGCACCGACCGTTTGTGTGTCGATTATAGAGAGCTAAACTCAAACACGATTTCGGATAAATACCCCTTACCGCTTATTAGCGATCAAATTGCTAGACTTCGCGGAGCAAATTACTTCACATGTTTAGATATGGCGAGTGGCTTCCACCAAATCCCGATTCACCCTGAATCCGTGGAATATACTGCATTTGTGACCCCAGACGGTCAATTTGAATTTCTTACAATGCCTTTTGGCCTCAAAAATGCGCCATCTGTTTTCCAGCGCGCAGTCATAAATGCACTTGGTAACCTTGCTAATTCTTTTGTAATAGTTTACATGGACGACATAATGGTGGTATCGCCCACCAAGGAATTGGCTTTGGAAAGGCTTACAACTGTTTTGGATGTTCTTGCAAAGGCTGGTTTTACCTTTAATCTTTCTAAATGTAGTTTTCTCAAAACAACGGTCCAGTATTTGGGCTATGAAGTGCGAGCTGGGGAGATTCGCCCGAATGTGCGAAAGATAGCTTCATTAAGCTCCTTGCCTCCTCCTCAAACTGTCTCCGGCGTTAGACAATTCATTGGCCTGGCCTCATACTTTCGCAAATTCGTTCCTGGATTCTCCCAACTTATGAAACCTTTGCATTCACATTCGTCTGGTAACGGCAAGATTACATGGAGCGCTGAGCTAGAAGAGATCAGACTCAAAGTTGTGACGATCCTCACTAATGAGCCCGTTTTGGTCATTTTCGACCCGCAACATCCTATAGAGCTGCACACTGATGCAAGTGCATGTGGATATGGAGCGATACTTTTACACCGTATAGAAAGTAAACCCCATGTAATCGAATACTTCAGCAAAACAACTACCTCTGTTGAATCTAGATATCACTCTTATGAGCTTGAAACCTTGGCAGTGGTAAATGCCGTTAAACATTTTCGCCATTACCTAATTGGCCGTGAGTTCGTTGTCTATACCGACTGTAATTCATTAAAAGCTTCTCGCACAAAAGTAGATTTAACCCCCAGAGTTCACCGGTGGTGGGCCTACTTACAATCGTTTAATTTTGAAATTCAGTATAGAGAGGGTAAGCGTATGGCTCATGTCGATTTCCTATCAAGAAATCCTTTACCATTCGAACACATTCAGTTAATGAACAAGATTCCCGAAAAACGAGTAAATCTGTCCGAAATTTCAAGTACTTGGCTTCTTGCTGAGCAACGATTAGACCCCGAGATAACAGCAATTGTTAACAAATTGGAGTCAGATGAGTTGGCCGAAAACCTCGCCAAAACGTATGATCTGCGAAAAGGCGTACTATATCGCAAGGTCCAAAGACTAGGTAGAACAAGTTGTTTACCAGTTGTACCCAGAGCTTTCAAATGGTCAGTAATTAACCAGGTACACGAGTCGATTATGCATTTAGGATGGCAAAAGACACTTGATAAAGTGTACCAGTATTACTGGTTCGCTAAAATGAACAAGTATGTCCGCAAATTTGTTTCAAACTGTATTACTTGTCGGACTGTGAAATCATCGTCTGGGAAGGTTCAGGCAGAACTTCACTCTATCCCGAAGACAAGTATACCGTGGCATACCATTCATATAGATATAACGGGAAAATTAAGTGGCAAGAGCGATAAGAAAGAATATCTTATTGTTCAGATCGATGCCTAATGAGTTAAACGAGAATATAGAGAAATAGTTGAATGAAGAGAAAATCCCGCCAATGAGTTCTTTTGTGAACGAGAGATATCCGTCTAGGTGAGACGATGAATTGTGAGTTATCCGTCTATGTGAGACGATGAATTGTGAGTTATCCGTCGAGGTGAGACGATGAATAAGTAATAAAGAGTTATCCGTCTAGCGAGACGAAGAGATATCTGTATCACCTGTTGTTTGTAACAAGAGAGATCCGTCCAGGAGAGACGATGAGTTTGCATTGTATTAATAATTAAGTGTGTGTGAACTGGCGGAAGATCGATACTAGCAATCGGTAAATGATAATGCTAAGATAAGTTGTAAGCTGATGTATTACTGATCGATGAAACTGAATTTGAAAATAGAATAAGTTATCTCAGCAACAATGAAATGTAAGTTGTTTGCTCCTTCACAGAATTAAGAAATTATGAAATTACACCTAATAAAGTCAAATTAATGACATGAAATAGTATTGAGGAGTGATGAAAGTATGTGATCTTGATACCCTGGTATCTCGGTATCAAAAGCTTACACGAGGTCGTGTAAATGTCAGAATGGCCGTGTCGGGGCGAAAATAATGTGTATGCGCTTGGTCGTTATTTACTTCTTCTCCATGTTCCTTCTGCTGTTATTCGTTTTCCTATTCATTGTCAATGTGTGAGTATGAATAGATGAATTATCTATAAACGGGACTCTGCTAGAATGAGAGCGATATAGCTGTTGCTGAACGTGGCCACTTGCGCTGCTTGGTTAGAGTGAGAGAGAGAGACATAATGAAAAGGGAATGCCAAAAATGGAAAAGACAAAAGGCAGTCTGTACGAAACGAGGCATTAAGTGTTGAGAAGCCAAAGTAGACGCAAGTGGACTCGTTAAACGCGCGCAGCTTATAAATTGAGTGGTGAAGGTCATCATGAGTGACGCCGATATGGACGGACGAACGTACGACGGGGCGCCTGGCACCAACAACCCGACATATATAAATTTGCTATACTTGAACTATATAATAACAGTTTGCATACATATGTAGAATCGCAGATTTTAATACGTGTCGTATTTGATGTTTAAATACAAACAAACAGATATTATGCGTACATGAGTGCTATATGTATGAATAGCCCTCATATACGCATAATATAACATACATATATACAATCTTCATACAGACATCTGCTATGCAACTGCTAGTGTCTCTTTCTCTAGTCAGAGGGGACCCTGGATGCGGCTAGTTATCATTCGGTTGGCGTGGTTCGATGACTAGAAACTGTGTTAAGATAAATAGAGAACAATTTATAGCTTTACAAAAAAAATAGTCCCGTTGCCTTTTTCAGATTGATGATACAAGTTAGAAATGTACTGACGTCATTCAAATGATGACGAGGCTGCTATAGGTATTGGTGCAGCCCGCCTTCTTTACCCTCCCTTCCATGATTTCCTTTCGGCGACGTTCATAGGAAATCCCTAGACAAGTCAGCTGATCTGCAGGCTCAGCCCATTTTCATCCAAAGAAACATTTTATTATTTTTAGTTAAACATTATAAACATAATTCATTTATTTATAATTAGGATAGATAGAGTTAATTGTCTTAACATGATACTATAACAAAGTAGTACAAGAGTGTTGCAACAATTTATTCTTCTTTTTCTTTTTCTATTTAATTCAAATATTTGTTTTTCCTTTCAGGTATTAACTTTCGATTTAGATAATATGAGTCTAGATATATGTTTCATTTCAGAATTTAAAGTTTCAAAAAACAAATATGGTAATAAATTTGTCATAGGGCATTTTCTCTTCATTCGTTTTTACTTTTCTATTTTGTTTTTCGATTTCAACATTTTCTTTATTTTAATAGGTCTAAGTTACTAATATTTGGGCCAGTGAATTGAATAATTAACTTAGTAAATCATATCGTGTGCAATAAAAGTCTCTTTCACTTACCCCGACAAGATCCTTGGTACCAAGTTGATGTACGGTGTGCGTTGCTGTTTTGTTACAAGATAATAATATTTATGGCACACACATAATTATCAATTCACTGATAAGGAGCTGATCATATAATTTTTCTCTATATTCGTATTTCTTTATACGTGGTCAGTTAAGCATACTGCATTTGCCTAATGGCCAAAGAGAGTGTTTAAAGAAACTTGACAACAGTGAAGTGGTAGACAAATTATTCAGCCGATTTCAGAAATTAAATTTAAGAACCTTTTAGATTTTTCTATACATACATAATATGAATGCTTTTAATTTGACGTTCTTTGTTTTAGTAATTTTTTTGTAAATTCGATTTTAAATTTTTAAACACTTTTTCATTTAAAACAATTTTAGAATATTTGTTTGTTTATAGATTATTTTTCTTTTGCTCGTTCACTTTGGTTGTTAGTTTTGTTTGCCACAGTCTTAGAGGCATTGTTTTAAAATTCGCATTTTTAATAATTTCAGATTTGTATTGTTAAATTTTTGCTGTTATCGAAAGGTGATTAAACATTATCCTGTTGAAACTGTATGCTTTTTTTTAATTGCTTTACACTACATTTTAAACATAAAAAATAAATAGATTTGACTTACGGTGATTCCGTCGGCGAAAGATCGATCTCTGGCTCGGCACCTGTTTGCTTAAAGTTTATTAAAATATAGTATTAAAGCAAACGATAAATTAAATGAACCTTTCTATATAATTATTCCTATTATTATTATTCCTATCATTATTATTTCTATTATTATTACTCCTATTCTTTCCGCTCTCATAAAAATATGTTGTAAAATTCGACGTAACCATCAGACAAGTATATCCATTTAAATTTGTCAAGGAGTTGATCGTTACTCAAGGCTCTGACAGACAATTTTAATTATTTTTCAATGAGTTTATCTATTTACTGAGGCATTTTCTTAAGTTATGGGTTCATAATGACCGTGTAATCCCTTAGCGTGAAATCGGCATTTGGATAGATAAAATTGCTACTCCGTCTTAGCGGAGTTGCAAGGCCTATTCTTGGAACTATTTCCTATTTCGTTGGGCTTGTTTTATAATAATTTTAAAGGATGATTTCGGCCGAGCTCGTCGATCTGCCGATGCTTGTTGAACGTCTTATACGCTGTCCGGGGTTTTTTTCGGTGACGGGCTCTTGCTCAACGTCCAATTGTTTGCCAGGTCCCAATTAGTGTAATTCTGACCATATTTATAATTTTTTGTTTAGATATTTTCATTTATTTAAGCCACTAATAGTTACCCGAGGATGTTGAAAACTCCAGCGTTTTCCTTGACTTCTCGAGATGTCTCCAGCCACTTTTTTAGATTTTTCTTTTCTTTCGTTTCCACTTTTTCCCGCTTTCAGCCTTTCTCGGGCGCCAACTCTTTCGCTAATGCTGACTTGCACTTTCTTTCTCCCAAGCTCTGCTTCCTTCTAGACCCTTGGTGATATCTGGGTATTTTTCTCCTAATTACAATTGGTCCATAGGTCTAATAGTGTAGCCAACTACTTCAAATATTTTAATAATATTCCGAGCATACTTTTAAGGAGCTTTTATAAATTTATTTTTTCTCTCATCTCTTTATTTGCCTACTTTTGGGCTTCAATATTTATTTTGTTAGGGTCGGTGAACGCTTGAGTTTAACAATTTGTCGATTAGTTTTTGTGTGATATGAGTGTGTGTGATTGATTAATTTTTTTACATGTTTTATGTGGGTGTGTGTCATGTATGTATCATTTCGTAACGAATAATTATTATATGCACAGATGGCATATGAAATTATATTGTTACTAACGATTGTTTAGCGCAAGGCCGCTTGACCGAGAGGTTATGTGTATGTGTGGCGTGCTTGCACACCTCATGCAAAGTGCAGCGACTCTATACACAAATATATGTGACTGACTAATATGTTAGAATTACAATATTCCTTCGATTAATGCGGCAGAGCGCACGAGCCTGACTCAAGTACACACTGTCTTGAGCCAGTGGCTGTGTCGAAGATAGTTAGAGCGCCGCTAGGGTGCTCCTTAGGGCTATGCAGATAAGTGTCTAGAGAAAAACAAGGAAATTATTAGAGCTTGTCCAGCAATAAGTATCTGCTGTTAACACAGTACTCACTTGGTAATAAAACGAGCAAAACTCGTTTAATTTTCGTGGATGATGCCTTTCAAAAGTAGAGAATATAAATTTTTCTCACTTTGAATTTGATAGAGGCAGGTCACGTTGGCTTGGCGTCAGATCAGAAAAAGAGATGGCCCAAGGGCTTAGATATGGCAAAGCTCAACTTTTTCTTCGATCGATATTATTGGTGCGATAGTTTGTTGAGAAAGGGCTAAGCTAGTCCCTAGAGACTTAATCAACACTAATATCGATATCTTAACGAGAGACCAGGTATGTACACTACACATCAATTAAACATCGAATTAAACTGTTTCTAAGCCATCGGCTCTGATACTGTATTTTTTCTTTAGACATTTGTTATGCAGCTTGTATATTTTTATACCCTTCCACCATTGAAAATGGTCAAAAAAGTGTATACTAACTTTGTGCAAATGTATGTAACAGGCAGAAGGAGGCGTGGGAGACCGCATAAAGTATATTTAGTGACATATTCATTCTCCGTATGAATTACTTAAACCGATCTTTTGAAAAGCTTCACTCTTCAAAAGCCTCACCATAAAAGTTCTCTCAAGACACCAATCGTCAAACGATAAGAAGCTTAAGTCACTGATAAACAAAGATGTAAAGCTCTGCAGAACTTTAAGGTTTGCTGGTCCATAAAAATAATTCTGTCAGTCAGTTAATGACTCTGGTGTAATAAATAACAATAACTGTTAGTTATTGATGAGGTATAAAATTAATCCAAGTCTTTAGCTATCCTCCGCAAAAGAACTCACGTAAATCGTGACAGCAGCTTCAGTGACATCAGCTGAAAGTGGAAACGTAAAGTGTAAAACGTTCTAAAAAAAAAATAATTAATCAAAAATAGCATTATCTATCTATCCCAACTGCTACGACAAATACGTCAAGTACCGCAGTTCTGTGGAGAGCCAAACAGCCTCAGTTCGTTTATCAGACGAATTGAATACCTGCTCAACCTATACCCGACGGACGACCCTCTTCAGAAAGCTATCATATATAGAGCCATTGAACTACAAGTCAGCGGAGATGCTGAGAATGTCTCCCAACTCGGATTTCACAACTAATTGCCAACCCTAAAGGAAGCTCTGATCGTCGAGTTTAAAACTCAAACTCCCCTGCAGGAACTTTTACGACGTTTGTATTGCACTCCCTACAAAGGTAATTTACGACACTTTTGTGAACAATTAGAAGATAAGTCAACTATTATTATTAATAAGTTAGCCTTAGATGACAACCAAAATAACACATTAGTCTATTCACAAGCAATGGCAACTACAATAAAAAATACTATTCAACGCTCACTTCCTGAAAGGTTGTTCATGACCCTATCGAAGCATGACATTTCAACTGTTCAAAAATTAAGACAAATTGCCTAACAAGAAGGTCTTTACGAAGACCCAATTTCTAAGAAATTACTGTCCAAAACTTAATACAAACTCACTAAACTTAAACACTAATACCAACACAAATAAAAACAAAAATTCTCATGCCAATCAACAATTCGTTAACCCCCTTTAACCCATTAATAAATCCCACGCAGATCCGAAACCCAAATGTAAACAACCAAACCCCTCATAAAAAAGTTTTTCCGTCTAGACAACAACAATTCCATCAGAACAGATCATTGTTTAATGAACTCAGAGGAGACTTAATTCGCGACCGACAGAACGACACCCGAAACTATTATCAGCCCCCCCAACAACCACGAGTACCGAATAAGCGATTTAGAAAAGGCAGCGGACAATCACGTATG